>JAMPIV010013569.1:0-118474 GCA_024509875.1 Oreohelix idahoensis
TCAGCAGGTTTCATCAGTCTGTCAGCAGGTTTCATCAGTGAGTCTGTCAGCAGGTTTCATCAGTGAGTCTGTCAGCAGGTTTCATCAGTGAGTCTGTCAGCAGGTTTCATCAGTGAGTCTGTCAGCAGGTTTCATCAGTGAGTCTGTCAGCAGGTTTCATCAGTGAGTCTGTCAGCAGGTTTCATCAGTGAGTCTGTCAGCAGGTTTCATCAGTGAGTCTGTCAGCCGGTTTCATCAGTGAGTCTGTCAGCAGGTTTCATCAGTCTGTCAGTCTGTCTGTCAGCAGGTTTCAGTGATCAGTGAGTCTGTCAGCAGGTTTCATCAGTGAGTCTGTCAGCAGGTTTCATCAGTGAGTCTGTCAGTTTCATCAGTGAGTTGTCAGCAGGTTTCATCAGTGAGTCTGTCAGCAGGTTTCATCAGTGAGTC
The DNA here is from genome assembly GCA_024509875.1 of Oreohelix idahoensis. Lineage (NCBI taxonomy): Eukaryota > Metazoa > Mollusca > Gastropoda > Stylommatophora > Oreohelicidae > Oreohelix > Oreohelix idahoensis. Next base: position 427 of record JAMPIV010013569.1, read on the forward strand.
TGTCAGCAGGTTTCATCAGTCTGTCAGTGAGTGTCTGTCAGCAGGTTTCATCAGTGAGTCTGTCAGCAGGTTTCATCAGTGAGTCTGTCAGCAGGTTTCATCAGTGAGTCTGTCAGCAGGTTTCATCAGTGAGTCTGTCAGCAGGTTTCATCAGTGAGTCTGTCAGCAGGTTTCATCAGTGAGTCTGTCAGCAGGTTTCATCAGTGAGTCTGTCAGCAGGTTTCATCAGTGAGTCTGTCAGCAGGTTTCATCAGTGAGTATCCTATATATCGCCTGCGTCTTCTTCTGTTCTCTTGTTCTACTGGTTATTGTCATCAGTTCCACAGTGGTGATGTTGGCAAACTATTTCAATCCTTCTGTTCTGCTCAAGCAGCCGTTAATGAAGGTCTTTAACTTCTTGTTTATTGTTCTCTATGTTTGAGAGCCATTCAACAAAACGGTATTGATATCTTAGTTGAAGATTCTGCGCTGTTTATATCTGTTATGTCATTGTATCATTTATTGAGTTATATTTTTTTCCAGCAATGCGCAGTAATTTTTGAAAGATGCAAATGAGAGGTCACTTAAGGTAAAACGATTGATAGTTTGTGTATGGGCGGTGGGCAATGTTTCTGGTCATGCCAGAGCACCAATGTCCGCTTTTAAGTGCGGGTACGTGTCTATAATCGATATTCGTTGTATTTTCCTGATGGAGAGTCTCTTGCCTTCACAGTTCCACTTGAAATGCAAATGACAGCTACATCCTGTCGGACCGATGTCTTTCTTTCTGCTGGGTTGTATTTGGTTGTACTCAGTATCTGATGTTCTGATGCTAATGTGACCAATAAAAAAGACTGATGTAGTACCGATGCGATCCAATAAATACATCAAGTCGGCCAGACCTAGAGTACACATTGAAAGGAAGAAGGGTGAATTCTCCCTACAGCCTTTGACAGTTTTCCAACCGTTTCTTAAAAGGAATTTCGCAGCTTCGGATGCAGGCTGGTTGTATCGCGTTTTGATATTTATTTTATCGTGTCTTTTAGAAGAAAGTTCACCTTAATAATATAAAAGTGTAGCGTCGAGTGCTAGGCTGTCGACCTTTAAACTCGGTCAGTTATTTTGTCCAGGCATGATTCAAACCGGTAGTGGCCTAAGACAATATATCAATGACGGCGACAAGAACAATACATAATCCATTTTCTTTCCCCACGAGGAACACTACTCAGATATAAGGGAAATCAAATGTAGTGTTCATTCTAGTTTCATATTTCAGAATCTTTAAGACATGCAGGCCTTTTCCATGTCTATTAGTATTTTTATTTTTTTGGGGGGAAGGTTGTTTCCTCGTATTATAGATGCTATCAGCATAGTTTCTGCCACAATTTGAGCTTACTTTTGGCACACCCATTCCTTGTTTCTTTAAACCTGTCCTGTCTGTGTCTTACCTAAAACATTGACCGCGACTAAGGTCGTGAAGCTCTGAGAAATGATCATTGTAAGCACCAAGTGTAATCCTTACCCCGATTAGTGGTCATTGTAAGCACCAACTGTAATTCTTACCCCGATTAGTGGTCATGTGAGCACCACGTATAATCCTTACCCCGAGTAGTGGTCATGTGAGCACCACGTGTATTCCTTACCCCGAGTAAGTAATCATTACTTCTAGCAAAGGTCATTGTGAGCACCAAGTAATCCTTACTTATAGCAATAGTCATTGTGAGCACCATCTGTAATCCTTACTCCTAGCAATGGTCATTGTTAGCACCAAGTGAAATAGTTACTTCTAGCAATGGCCATTGTGAACACCATGTGTAATCTTTACCCCAAGTAGTCGTCATTGTGAACACCAAGTGTATTCCTTACTTCTAGCAATGGTCATTGTGAGCACTAATTATAATCCTTATTTCTAGCCATGGCCATTGTGAGCACCAAGCGTAATCCTTACTCCTAGCAAAGGTCTCTGTGAGCACCAAGTGTAATCCTTACCCCAAGTGGTCGTCATTGTGAGCACCAAGTATAATCCTTACTTCTAGCAATGGTCATTGTGAGCACCAAGTGTAATCCTTACCCCGAGTAGTCATTGTGAGCACCAGGTGTAATCCTTACCCCGAGTAGTCGTCATTGTGAGCACCAAGTGTAATCCTTACTCCTAGCAATGGCCATTGTGAGCACCAATTGTAATCCTTACCCCGAGTAGTCATTGTGAGCACCAGGTGTAATCCTTACCCCGAGTAGTCGTCATTGTGAGCACCAAGTGTAATCCTTACTCCTAGCAATGGTCATTGTGAGCACCAATTGTAAACCTTACCCCGAGTAGTCATTGTGAGCACCAGGTGTAATCCTTACCCCGAGTAGTCGTCATTGTGAGCACCAAGTGTAATCCTTACTCCTAGCAATGGTCATTGTGAGCACCAAGTATAATCCTTACCCCGAATAGTCGTGAGCACCAAGTATAATCCTTACCCCGAATAGTCATAGTGAGCACCAAGTGTAATCCTTACTTCTAGCAATGGTCATTGTGAGCACCAAGTGTAATCCTTACCCCGAGTAGTCATTGTGAGCACCAGGTGTAATCCTTACCCCGAATAGTCGTCATTGTGAGCACCAAGATTAATCCTTACTCCTAGCAATGGTCATTGTGAGCACCAAGTATAATCCTTACCCCAAATAGTCGTGAGCACCAAGTATAATCCTTACCCCGAATAGTCGTGAGCACCAAGTGTAATCCTTACCCCGAGTAGTCGTCATTGTGAGCACCAAGTGTAATCCTTACACCTAGCAATGGTCATTATGAGCACCAAGTGTAATCCTTACCCCGAGTAGTCGTCATTGTGAGCACCAAGTGTAATCCTTACTCCTAGCAATGGTCATTGTGAGCACCAAGTGTAATCCTTACCCCGAGTAGTCATTGTGAGCACCAGGTGTAATCCTTACCCTGAGTAGTCGTCATTGTGAGCACCAAGTGTAATCCTTACTCCTAGCAATGGGCATTGTGAGCACCAAATATAATCCTTACCCCGAATAGTCGTGAGCACCAAGTATAATCCTTACCCCGAATAGTCATTGTGAGCACCAAGTGTAATCCTTACCCCGAGTAGTCGTCATTGTGAACACCAGATGTGTCTTCTTCTTCTTCTTTGATCCTTAACCGCCGACCGTCAAACCAGTCAGTGGCCATTACGCCTAGTGGCGTCTTGTAGGGCAACAACAAATTGATTCCACTTTGCTCGGTCGGCGGCCATCCTTCGTACAGTGCCCCAACTCTGGTTCATTCTTTGCATCTCAGCCTCCACAGTCCTCCGCCAAGTTGTTTTTGGTCGGCCTCTCTTTCGTTTTCCTTCAGGGGTCCATAGCATAGCTGTTCTTGTGATGGCATCGGGGTCTCTTCTGAGGACATGGCCAACCCAGCTCCAGCGTCTGCCAGCTATGATGGTGTGCATGTCCTCTTGCTTGCTCCGAGTAAGCAGATCTTGGTTGGTGATGATATTCGGCCAAAAGATTCGGAGAATTTTTCTTAGGCATGTTGTGTGAAAAGAGGACAATTTCGACATTTCCTTCTCTGTAACTCTCCAGCTCTCCGCGCCATAGAGAAGCACAGAAAGCACACAGCTCTGATATAATCCTAATTTTGTGCTTGTGCTGTACTGAGAGGACTTCCAAATGTTGTTTAGACTAAAAAAGGCTGTTCTTGCTTTGTTCATTCTGTTGTTGATGTCTTTGCTTGCTCCGCCGTCTGGTGTTACTATGCATCCTAGGTATGTGAAGGCATCTGTCAGTTCCAGTTGCTGATTCCTTACTGATATGGACTCAGGGTTGCTCACATTGAGCGTCATGACCTCTGTCTTCTTTAGGTTGATGTTCAAGCCCACCTGCTGGCTATACTTATTAAGTCTATCCGTTTTTTCCTGGATGTGTTGATGTGAATGTGCTAGCAGTGCAATGTCATCTGCATATTCCAGATCTTCCAATGTAGAAAATGTAGTCCATCTTATTCCTCTTGGATTGCCCTCTGTTGTCTGGCGCATCACCCAGTCTATGACTGTTAAAAATAGAGTGGTTGATAAGGGGCATCCCTGTCGTACTCCTGTCTTCACTTCAAAGGTTAGGTTGCTCTGCCCAATGCTGCACGTAAAGTTGGCATAAAGGCTTTTTATGATTGACACTATGCAGCTTGGAATTCCATAAGCCCTCAGTATTTTCCATAAACTGTCCCTATGTATACTGTCAAAAGCCTTTTCAAAATCAACGAAATTAATGTACAACTGTCTTTGCCATTCTGAGCACTGCTCTATAATGTTCCTGATGGTAAATATATGATCTATACATCTTCTGTTCTTTCTAAATCCTGCTTGTTCTTTCCTCAGTTTGTGGTCTACTGCTTTTGAGATTCTCTGTATAATTATCCTGCCTAGTATTTTGCTGGGAACTGAGAGAAGAGTTATTCCTCTCCAATTATTGCAGTCTGCAAGATCTCCCTTCTTGGGCAATTTGACAATTATTCCTTTTCTCCACTCTGTTGGTGTTGTCCCTGTTTTCCAGACTTGTGCAAATAGTGGTTCTAATAGTTCTGCTGCTAGCTCTGGGTCTGTCTTAAATAGCTCTGCATTTAAGTTATCATGACCAGGAGCTTTTCCATTCTTTAACCCTTCGATTGCTGTGATGATTTCTTCTTTTCGTGGGATGTCTGTATTAACATCTAGATCATTTTCGGCCTCAGGAACATTCAATTGTGTCTCTGGTGGTTCCTTATTCAGAGTTTCTCTGAAATGCTCTGCCCATCTTGTTTCCTGTCCCTCTACTGTTGTGATGAGATTTCCTTGCTTATCTCTTACTAATGTAATATTGTTTGCACCTCGTTTTCCACTGATGATTTTAGTTATTTTGTATACTGTGCTTTGTTCATTTCTCAGTGCTGCCTCTTCTGCCTGTCTTGCAAGGTCATCCAGAAATGTCCTTTTGTTAGCACGGGTTTAACGTTTAACTTCCTTGTCCAGCTGACTGTACTGTTCACTATGTATTGCCTTTAATCTGGGAGACTTAGCTTCTGTTTTCTTTCTTTTCATTTCCTTTCTCTTCGCTATGGTGTTTAGCGTATCTGGTGTTATCCAGTCTTGGCTCTTTCTTTCCTGGAATCCCAAGCATGACTTGCTGCTTTCCTTGTATATTGTTGAGATGGTGTTGAATCTCTGGTCAACATCATCGGTCTCTGTTCTTTCCTGGCTTTTGATAATCTCATATCTTCTCTTTACGTCGACCACGAAAGCTTTTCTGGTGAGAGGATCCTTCAGTTTCGTGATGTTGTATCTTTTCTGTTTGACTGCAACTGGTCCAGCAGCTCTGAGTTTCACTTTCAGTCTTGCTACTACTAGGTAATGATCACTTTCCACATCTGCGCCTCTTCTTACTTTCACGTCTTGTAGTGCATGTCTCCATCTGCCATTGATCATTATGTGATCTATCTGGTTTCTGTCTCGTCCGTTTGGTGATTCCCATGTTAACTTATGCACTTCCTTGTGTGGAAAAAGTGTTCCTCCAATGACCAGGTTGTTAATACTGCAGAAGCTTATTAATTTGTCCCCATTCTCATTTGCTGTTCCACTGCAGCATTTCCCCATTACTCTTTCGTTATAATTATTGTGTGCTCCCACTTTCGCATTTAGGTCTCCCATTACTATAATGAGATCGTACCTGGGTGTAGTTTCCATTTCTTTTTGTACCTGTTGATAGAACTCGTCCTTGATCTCTTCATCGCTGTCGTTTGTTGGTGCATAGCATTGTATAATTGTGGTGTTGGTGAACCTCCCTCTTAGTCTTGCTCTTATCAGTCTGTTGTTGATGGGTGTCCATTCCAGTAAAGACCTTTCCATTCCTTTCTTCAGGATAATGGCTACACCTTCGTTGTGCTGACCATCCTCTCTGCCAGAATAAAGTACTGTTTCCCCTGTAGCTGTTTTTATTCTCCCTCTACCTGTCCATCTGCTCTCGCTTATTCCCAGGATATGTATATTGTAGTTCCTCATCTCTGCTGTGATTTGTCTCAGCTTTCCTGCCTCATTCATAGTTCTGACGTTCCAAAAACCAATTCTGGTTTCGTGTTTTGCGGTCGGGGCATCCGTTTTCATGCCAGTGGCTTCCTTTCGGCTTTCACCACTGTCAGTCATACGAGCCTGAGACTCCGGATGTCCGTCCCGCAGCAAAGTTTTTCCATTTATTGTTGTTTCCGTAACGTGCGATTTTTTTTACATATACAGGGGTGTCGGCCCTGTGCTAAAACCCCCAACCTGGAGGACCAGAGTACGCAGACCAGTCCAGCTTGGTTGAACCTACCAGGAGTAAATCTCCCACTGGCATAGCTCTGGGGATTGTCAGGGTACACAAGCTGCCATACCGCTACAAGGTATAGGTACCATTGATGGCAGACCAGATGTGTGGCCTATTTATAATTGGCCTTATTCTATGCCAACTCAGTGTAGTGACTGGAAAGCAAACTTCACGAGACTTTTGGCGGGGAAGATGAGACTATCGAAAGTTTTTGGATGCATCAGGTTCTTGTGACTCTCACTTGACAATACAAGTTGGAGATTTTTTTGTTCTTCTATAAAGCAGTGTGTGATATTAACTGATATCATTTAATACATAAAACGAGTGAATGATTCAGATTATATTTCTCATTGACAGAATGTGAAACAAATGTATAGTTAGGTGTATCATCATTTTACTTGTGGCTCCTAATAGAACATGAAGCCAACACTGATTCCCCTTTGTAGGAAACCTGCACCTAAAGTATTCACGTGCTCATGCAGTGGCCAGTTCTGTAGCAATTTGTTTTACATATTGAAGTTGCCAACTCCATGTACAACCTCATGTTTGTCGCCTCTTACGACATGCCTGAGTGGGGCAGTAGCAGATTGTTTCTGTGTTTCCTCAAAGACCCCTCAGGTACTACTCGAGGCAGTTTCATGTATAAAATGTCAGTGGAAGCAGATCGTTGGATGCCGATATGTAAATCAGTGGTAGAATTTAAAACGAGAGGATCATTCTGTATATCCACCGCTGCAGCTGAGTGTTGATATATATCAGTTTACATTTTGCCAGCCTACCCGCCTTCTTATTTCCTGCCATATTTCTTTGCAACAGGGCTCCATATTTTGTTTCAGTCAATTTCACTTGGTATATTTTTATATTACCGCATTCATTGGCGGATTTACAGTCTCGGGGGCCTCAACTTAAAAAAAAAAAGAATTTTAAATACAAAGAAAATTGTTAGAAAACATAGAACATAGTATTCAAAATAAAAAATTCCAGCAAACATCGCGAAACAAACAAGCATAGTTATGCTAGATACAGCCTACACAACTTGATAGCCATGTCAGTGATCCACTGTCATTGAACGTCAGATCTTGGTCTGGAAGCCATGATAACGTTGAATTTAATGTTATTACTACTTCACCCCCACCCCCACCCCCCCTCCCCACCCCCCCCCCCCCCCCCCCCCCCCCCCCCAACCTGTTCGGGACTATGTAGTCGCGGGGCCCTATTGGAGTTTATACAATTAATACCTGTAAACTTGCCCCTGTCCTCATTATGTGCTGACGTGTCAGACAGCAAATGTAAACAGACGTTTTGTTCCATGGAGCTTACACTCTTGCTTTTCATGCATTGTTTGTACATTTTTTAGAGTTCTTTTTTTTTTTTTTTTTAAATAGAAATCGCAGAAAGCATCTGACACGTGTGGCATTAGTGGATCACAGGCAAACCGGCCTTCCTGCTCTCATCGAGCCAAGCGGGGTGATCAGATATCTTCACCTTCTTTAAGTGCCAGTACAGCTGACACAGACGTTAAATGCCTCTAAACAACTGCCTATCCCTACAGCCTAGTGCTGGTTTTCACTCCTTGTTATGCCACGATGTTTAAACTGTCCAATATCTTCTCTCCTTCTCGCCCTCTGTATTTTTTACCGATAAATCGTTCTTGCTTCCACAGTGTATTCTAGCTTTTATCTTCTCGAACAATGCCCAAAAAAAGAGGACTGCTTTCTGACATGTGCGATAAGTGATCAGATTTAGCTGGAATTAACCGATGGAGATATCAGACAGGCTGCGCAAAAACGTCCCTTGTTTAATCAGCTTTGTGATCATCACCGCTTGCGACGCTTAGTTTCCCGCTGGGTTGAAAAATAAACAGTATCAAAATGTGTTGCATTTTTTTTTTCATATAAGGTGTTTGCTGCTTTCCTCTTTCAACCATCTACCATATACATGAAGCAGCTGGTTATATCAGGACGCGTTTCATTTATTGTAATATTTTCTTTATGTATTCATTTTATGCTTTATACTATACGTCACAAAATGTCTTTGTGCATGTACTTTTGTGCCCCTCTCCCTTTCACTCCGGCAGTATCACTTCATTTCTTCATTTTTCTTTCTCATCGTCCTACTATTTGACATCTTATATGCATCTTCATTATTCTTGCTGAGACCGCTCCCAGACTATTTACGTTTCACTAAGTGAACGTAGTATTATCAAGTTAATACGATTATCACGTAAATCAGTCTGCCACTTTTGTAAGAGACGTCAGTTGTTTGTGCAACGTGGTATACCACTTACACGCACAGAAAGCCAGATTGCTATCTAAGGAAGCCGCCTGAGGAACGGGCGAAAGCACCGGTGATAATTAGATAATCGTTTCATCTGAGCCCTCGGTATCAGTTTTGCCGATAATCTGGTTGGGAGAGACATTATTGGAAGGTAGCATCTGGACATCAAATGAGTGCGCAGATGGTGGTTATGAGTTTTGCACAAGATGCAAGCGGAAGTATTACAGCACAATAAAGAGGTCAGGGGATTGAATTTTAAAATGTAATATTTTAAAACACGCGAGGAAGAATTAAATTAAACACCCCTACCCATTAAGTTCAGAGCTTTCGATTGGGGTGATTTGAGAGACGGGATAAACAATGGATTTCACTGGAAATTCGTCGGAAGCACAATCTGGGATTCGAACTTAGAATGAGAGATATAATCTAGTGAAATAGGAGTCAAAAAATCAGACTGCATCGCTACGTCAAATTAGCAACTCCCACAAGCCAGAGAGAGAAAGATCGGGCAAAGAATTCCTATATTATAAGTGACAGATCGAAAGTGTTAGGGCAACTTTGAAACTTAAAAAGTAAACCCGCATTTATAAATACCAAGACTGGAAACTTACAGGACCAAGATCGAAGTATTTGGGCATCTTTAAAACTTAAAAAAAAAGTAAACCCGCATGCTAAATACGAAGTCTGGATACCTAAGGAATAAGATCATCCATCATAAGAGGATTACTATAATTTCCCAGACCAAGTGATTCGAAGCATCTAATAAAGTGCTGTGTCCATTCTAAATTGTGCGAGAAGATTGTGTTCCCAAAATTTACTTTGGGGTAAGTGTAAACATTTATTTTACAAATGTGAATTTGACATATTTTTCTTGCTAAGTGGTTATATATGAGGCTGGCAACCTCAACATATAAAACTAGTATATTCATAAACCACTACAGCAATCGCTGGTGATTTCTTCTTGCTAGTCGTACAGACAACCGACAGCAGAGGCGACCCAAGACTCCGACTGGAGCAGTGATGAGTGATGATTACATCACATGTGCCTCAATTGTATCATATCATTTTGTGAGATATATGCACCTTGCTAATTGTAATTCAGGCAAATCATTGCATTTCGCGCTGTCCAAGCACATATTTTCCCAGTTTAATATCCAGAAGAATATTAGGATTTCTAATCATCTTCCCTGAGTTACGCTGTGTATACTCAAGAATATAATTATTCCGAGAGAATAACATTGGTAGGTTGCAGCGAGACAATGCGCCTGTTAATTTGCAGCCCACAAATGTACTTAGCAGAGGCATTTGTTTTTATTTTGTCTAAAAGATCGTGGTACTAAGCTATCAGACCGTTCGACGAACGAAACTTAATGACTGTGAAGTGTCATCATCACAAAAGAATCGACAAAAACCAAGGCTGCAGGACTCGCTCATGCCAGCTAAGTGCTTGAAAAAAACCACTAGCAGACGGACATTAAAATTAAATATTAATTGTAAAGTTAAATCCTTAAACCAAATCTCGATGACGAGGAATTTTATTCATCTAAAATTCCCCATTTTATATTTATTTTAACCTGTTAAAACAAATTGATTATTAAATGTGTTACATGTTATTTTAAAACAGAACAATCATAGTTGATTCAGTTATTATAAGTGTGAAAGCAACGTACGAGCATGACTCTTCTAATCTATCTATCTATATATATATATATATATATATATATATATATATATATATATATATATATATATATATATATATATATATATATATATATATATATATATATATATATATATATATATTTAGAGATATATTTACATCAATAGAGCTACTTTTTGTAAAAGGGAATTTCTCTGGATTTACACCAGCTAGGGACTTGAACGGGCTATAACCATTGCGTAATTCTTCATAAAAGGCGGCGGACCGATAATAAGTTAACACTTGCTCAGCCAATACAGCATTGTTCTTGACTTCGGAAATATCTTATGAACATTGCCTTGAGATTGAAGCGTCTTTACCCTTCTATCTACCACTCTGCCAAGAGTAATCTTGTGCGAAGGTAAACACCTTTCACGACTCATTTTAGATACTCTTATTTTGGCCACTGAAGAACCACTACTGCAAAGCAGGGGAGGCAATCCGTGACACTATATTATTTCTCTAGTCTGTATATTTACTGTTTAGTTATAGTTTATATTGTTTTTTGTTCAAAATATGATATTGTTTATACTGGTAAGCATTTAATGTTGATTGGAGGATTATTTAGTTAATCTGTATTTATCTAGAGGGAATGTACAACCACTGGTTCGCATCCTTATTTATTTCTTTTTTGTTTTATATGTTAGCTTTTGTTTGTGTAATATAATGTTTCATTAACTTTTGTATTTCTGGTGCGGTCTTAATGCCTATAAGATATTCTACACTCATTCCTATCTTGTGGTTATTGCAGTATGTCTTAAAGTTTTGCCTCTGCTGGTCATATTTTTTGCAGTCCAGCAGAAAGTGTCTAATTGTGTTTGGTTCTTGGCGCTCTTCACATGTGGGTTACTCTATCATGAAGAACCCAGTTCCAAGCTTGAGCCTTAGCAATTTTTTATTTATTGATATTTATAGTTCTTCTTGTATTTGGCATGTTTTGCTTGTTTGTTTGTTTGTTTTTTTTTTGTTTTTTTTTTGTTTTTGTTTTTTTTTTGAGGATTTTATACGTGTCTTCCTTTTTTGCTTTGGCCCTAAGTTAGTATCCACTCTGTTATTATTGCTTGAGCAATTAAGCTCTTAATTTCAAATTTCCCTATGCCTTCTTCAATTTTGCTATAACTAGTTCTTCCCTCTTTGTCTTCTTTGTCCGCAAGCTCATTTCCTGCTATCCCAACATGTGCTGGTATCCATGTTAGTGTGACACTGTATCCTGCGGTGTGTAGAAATGTATTGACCTGCAGATAATATCCGGCCTGCTGCATTGAATCATGTTTCACGGCTGTTTGCCAGCGATCTTTTAGTTATTTCCCCTTTTAACCCGACCGCGCTATTTATAGCCCACTTGACAGAGGTCACGTGGTCAACTTCCTTATGGGAAAAACATGTGGCGATGTTTACTTTTGATAGGGCTTAATTAATGCTTTTAGGCTACTTTATTATTATAAATACCGGCTTTAATTTTGCGTAAAGCTAGACTAGAAATGTTAGAGTAAATTTTAGAACAAGAACAAACATTTTATCACAATTAGAACAGAAGATATAATAGTCTGAAATAGTGTAAAATTTACGTTTTTTTTTATATTTTGTTATGGTTTGTTTATAATGCAATTTTTCACTAAATCGGTCACAATCAACATGCATAACAAATTACAGAAATCAAAAGTAGAAAACCTGCAGAAAATGGATATCAAAGTTTTGTTTTGGTTTCATGCGTCAAACATTAATTATTGAAACATTAAATTGCAAGTCCACATTTATTACCTTAAAATAACACACCCAATTGTCCCCAAAAACATGAGAGCTAACAATTATCTCAATCATACATCACGATGGTCATGTAAAAATGAGTATGGTCATGAGTAAAACGAAATGTTCAATTTAATAGATAAATAGGTGTATTTAATAAATACATCTATTAAATGATTTCCACACTCTGTTAATTCTGTCAATCTACAACAACTGCCATAATTTGCTCTAGCCCCAAAATTTCGCTCAATTATCATTCACACTTCCTTTTTTTTATAGGATGAATCTACATTCACAGATAGAGAAACTTGTAACAAATGAGTTTCCATTATAAATTTTAATTGTGAAGTTATATTTTTAATACCGCTGGCGCGTCTTTCAATTTTCAATCTTCTCTGTTTTCTCTCCTGTGCCCACGTAAGACCTACTGTTTCCTTCATGGCTATTGCTAATTATTTGGAGATTCTAACTCTACTTTCAATGCCTGCTTTCCTGCAAATTTCTTGACGTGACGTTTCTGAACAGCGTTGTAGTTCATGTGCCTGCTGCAGGTCTAATGAATCAGTTGATGTTCCAGCAAGATGTTTTCTAACAGTGTGGAGCAATTGAGATCGCTTACGTTTTGTTGGCGTTCTGGTGACTGATGTTTCTCTTCTATGTTTAATTAGTTTTTGTAGTACAATAGGCTGTCCTCTGGTTTTGCATTTTATGATATTACTTTTTGCTGTTTCTAGTTTTTTTTTTCTAACAATGGATGTGAATAGGGGTTCTTCCTTTTGTGTTAGTGGTTGTGAAGGTGGCTTAGCAAGTAACTGTTTACTGTGATGTCGCTTTTGAAGACAGGCGAGGTGGATGTACTTGTCGTATGTATAACTGACTTGGTAGGTGTAGAGTTTGGCAACAAAAACTGGCATGCTAGGGTGAGTAGTGTTATCCACCTCCAAATGAATAATGGTATCGCCTTTAATGTGAGCTGGCACATCAACCTCCAGTTGAACAATATCATCACTAATGTGGGCAGGCACATCAACCTCCTACTGTACAGAGCTATCCTGACTACAGCTAATTGACTGACTACAAACTAACTGACTGACTACAGCTAAATGACTGACTAGACATGGAGGGGTCAGAAAGAACATCACAGGGAATAGAGCAGCTTTTTGTTTTTAAAACACCAAAAGATGTCTTTGCAACATAATTGCACAGTTGACATTCACTTATAGTTAAATTATGGTTTTAGTCTTTCCAGATGTGCTGACTGTTTTCCGATAGTAACTTGACTGTTTCAAGACACTTCTCATTATGCCTCCTTTTTGAGTTTTGTATTCGTAAGTAACAATTCTTACAAAATATAGTCGAATGCTGTGTGGGTTTATCATCTGATACGTTAATTCCAAACACAAAGAACAGATCATTAACGTAATTAGAACAGTTCAGTGCTTTCTGAATTGAACGTGTTGTTTTGGAAGTTAATGCTCTCTTGCCACAGGCTCTGCACAGTGCACTGGCACAATTCATATGATGCAAAACAGTATGTTCCATTTCGTTGTTATGTAGTATATTTACTTGTGTATGATAAAAATATAGAGGAATATTTGGGACTATCAAGTCTAACACCAGGATGTAGAATGCTTTATCTGTGAATGAAAGAAGATATACAAACAGTTACTTAGAATTCTTTGGCAGCCGTCGTGTGCACAGGATTGTCTACCAAAGAACACTAATGGAACAGTCCTTATCTCACACACAATTTAAAAAAAAAAATTCATATTATAAATACAAGATTAACAAGACTTGAAAGATAGAACAAAGTATGTGGAAGTAATCTATCTATAGATTTACATGTTTTCTGACGCTTATATACGTAGCTAAATATCATTATAAATGAATGAAAATGCAAAAACAGATGGTGCTTTACAAAAAGTTATTTTTTGTACAACCTTATTTAAGATTTGTGAGTATCAGGAATGCGTTTACAGTAATTTAAATGCTATAAAATCTGGTGACAATATGCTTGTTCTTGTAATGCCAAACTCACAAAATTGACTACCACACATTCTCAAGATATGAAACCAAAAAAAAAAAAGTATGTGGAAATAATCTTTAGCTTCCCTTCGAGAAGTCTTTATAATTATAAACTCAAACGAATGGGCCGATTTTTAGATATTAAATTAATAAAAAGATTACTTATTTTATGAATTTCCTCAAATGATGACGCTGTTTTCAAAAGTCTGTCACTCCGTCAAAACTAATTTCAAAACCCTAATCCGGGACAAAAAGTGAATCTAAAATTAAAAAAATCAGGACAAAAGGTATAGTACAAAAGGAAAAGCGCTGTGACATGTCCAAAATCAAGTTGTAATGATTGAAAATAATTTACTGATTTTTATACATACATTTGAATAACATTCCCCGAAAACATACACTTTACTGTATTTTTTAACTGCTTTAAACTGAAAAGAGATAAACCCGGTGTCAATAATTCGGTTACGAAACAAAACTACCGCTCGGGTAAAAGGCACAAACAGCCGAATTGTTTTAGGTGCCCATTTTTATGAGGTGTTTGCACAAAGTGAGCGGTAGTTGTTCTGCAGATTTGCAAGATGTAGAATCATACAAGTATCTTTGCAGCAATATAGACAACGCTGTAGGCTCAGCCAGTGATATCACAATAAGAATACAAAAGGCAACAAGAGCTTGTAGTGCACTGTGAAATATCAGGAATTCAATAGAAATCCGGTAACACCAAAAAAATTATAATAAAAATAATAATTATAATAATAATAAGAATCTTCAACTCAAATCTTCTGTCCTATTGTATGGTTCTGACATATGGAGAACAACAAAAACAACAGCCAAGAAGCTACAGGCTTTCATCAATGGGTGCTGGCGTAGAATGGGAGGATTGAAATGGGAAGACAAGATCACTAACATGAGAATGATGACAAGAACCAGACAAGTGCCAGTGGAACAAGAGATGACAAGAACCAGACATGTGTCAGGGGAACAAGAGATGACAAGAACCAGACATGTGCCAGTGGAACAAGAGATGACAAGAACCAGACTAGTGCCAGTGGAAAAAGAGATGAGAAGTAAACGCCGCTGATGGATAGGACACACATTGAGGAAACTTTTTGACAGCATTACCAGACAAGCCTTGCTGTGGAACCACCAGGTTAATGTGTTTTGTGTTTTAGAAGTAGTGGCAAAAGAAGTTACACTTTTCAAAAGTGGAACTGGAGAGAATAGGTCCTTCTTTGCAACGAGTAAAGACCTTGAACTGATGGCACGCGACAGGAGGTCGTGGCATGTGTTTGTTGGAGGCCTGTGTTGCTTATCACTTGAGCTAAAGGGTGTTCATCAATTGATTGACTCTTTGATTGGCAGAGCATTTTGTTCCATATAGCAACCAATCAATCAGTCAGTCTAAAAGTCAGTTTATCAATCTATCTGTCATGACCATTTTCTCATTCCAGTGGGGAGGATGTGGCGACGATGTACAGTTTGGTCTTCTGTTTGGGGAGACGTTCACGGACGCCACGCTGGTCAATAAAAAAGGAAAATCGAAGACTTCTAAAAAAGCTATGATGAATAAACATAATTTTATGACCGGAAGGCAGGTACGTACCACCGTCGCCAGAGAGAGATAAAGGGAGAGAGAGAGAGAGAGAGAGAGAGAGAGAGAGAGAGAGAGAGAGAAATGGAAAAGCATGATTCATGTATACAGGCCGTGCACCAATCTACACTGATAGTGCCTGGGAAATAAATATGTCATATCCCCTACCTAACCTACTTTTCTACGCCGCAACAGACCAACATTGATAAATGAGTTACCTCTGACAAGTCTAAGCACTGATTTGTCATTCTCACCTTCCTCGGAGTTTTTAAACACCTACTGGTTCCCAAGAACATTTACTGTGCAGTAATAGTAGCAAGAAACAGATAAAATACCACATACAACTACGGCACATTTTTTTAAAGAACGGAAGCAAATGTAAAGGTAGTGACTTAGACTGGAGAGTTACGCTATCACATTTCGAACCCTGTAATTGTGCCTGGAGAAGTTAGCGGATCAAAGAAGAAGTACCTCAAAGTACCTGACAAGCAAAGGAAAAATCTTGAATTCTTTGTGGTTGGATGCATCTGTCAGTACAGAAATAAATGTAGACTTTTCTAGGTTACACCTTAACTCATTTAGAATATGGGGTGCCAAGACATTTCGAATAATGGCTTCTGTTTTCGTACGTGCACATGCAAATTTTGGCTCTAAAGTAATTTTGATGTGCAATCCATAGACCTGAAAGTATGATTGTATAGCACTGTATGGTATGCAAAGACGCCTTCTATAGCAGCTAATTGCTCTTCTTGGTCACCAATTTTATCAGCTCTGAAGAAAGTGGTTAACGACGAGCTTGATGCAGCTGTAAAGACGGCTCTCTTATGTTTCTTACTGCTTATGTGGTTCTTAATATCACCTCGTCAACTATGGCTTATCGAAAACCCGGAGGCACATATATTGCATCGTACATTGAAGTTTGATGTACTCTTTTTAATAAACGGATATTCCTTTTGTAAATTTTCATTGAAACTGCATTTACGCTTTGGTACCATTTTCTTACAACAATAACAAAATATGCACAAATAGTTCACCGTTTAAATTAAATAAATGTATACCGTACGCAAACTCTTGGTACTTTACCACTACCTAAAATTTCAAATAACTGCGAATATCACATTGGAACTACAAAACTAATTCGCGGTCCTGACAACCTCTTGTGCTGTTTCGGCGCCAGTTCACTAATAATTAAAAATTCCCTCAAGTCAGCCACGGATTGATTTTTTTTTTTTTTTAAATCTGTGAGAATTATGCCAAATTGGCAAATTCGTCCAAAACCGGGACAAATTGGCGTCCCGGATGGCATCGAAAAAAAGTCGGGACAAATTATCAAAATGGTCGAAAACCGGGACTGTCCCGGAAAAACCGGGACGTCTGGTCACCTTACCTAAATGCAAACATAGGAAAAGAGAACAAACAACAGCAGCTCTGAAGAAGTCACATAAACATGCGGATTTTGGACAATGAACTAATACGGTGAACTATTCACACATTTCTGTGCTTCAAATCAACTGGCTACAAGAATCGATGCTGCAAAACGATAATAAAGATTGAACTTGAAGAAATGCCCATACAATATGCAGAATCATATACAAATCTTGGCAGCAATATATGCAGATCAATACAGATAGTGATCTCGGTATAAAATTACAGAAAGCCAGAGTAGCTTCCATTGTATTGGGAAATATACGGAGATCAAAATAAATCATGTCCAACTCGAGATAACAAATCTTCAGCTCAGATCTAAGTCAATGATACTGTATGGCTCTGAAGCAAGGATAACAACAAAAGCAACAACCAAAAAGCTTTAAACTTTCATAATTGGGTGCTTGTGTGGAATAGAAGTATTGAAATAGTAAAACCCAGCTCTTATGTAGAAGCTACCTGTTAAATTTAAATGCTACCTGGTTTACTCGGTTTGGGGTGTGCTTTTCTGCCCTCAGAAAGTATTATTTGCGGTGCTCGGCCTGCTCTTTGTGTTTTTCATCCTTGCCCCATTTAGCTACATGATCTGTTAATTGTAATAACTATATGTGCTGGACCTTACATGAGCCTTACAATGCAACATTTGTTTACTAATAAAACATTGATTATCACAAACTGTTCTCCGATGTGTCTGTAAAGATAATAACGTCCTGGGGTGGTTTATATGAACTTATTCTCAGTGCTTTTCATATGGCTACTATTTCAGCTGTAAAGACTGAAGCATCCTCAGTAATGCTATTTTTGTTTCCTTCAAGTACAATGAATGGTGGAGCAGGCAATCATATCTCTCTTCAACATCCCGCCTCCAATACCATTTACCTATTCTATTGTTGACTTCCGTCACGCTCACGCATCAGTCTACACATCTGCTCTTGAGTTAGTGCAGGCAAAAACAGTAGCTTAAGTAATGGAACTTCCCAGTCAATACCATAGCTGGTCAAGACCGCACTCCACCTCCACGTGGTGGTCCTGGAAACAGTCTGCAGCTGTGCAGGCTGGCTGAGCGAGCGTGGATCGAAATGGGAAGGCAAACCCGGTCCTAAAAAATGCCGTGCAGAAGTCGGATGTGTCGACCGAAAGGTGCAGATATCACAGCTACGTTGTAAACAGACACAACGCAACCACCGTCCTTTTCAGGGCGAACGAAGAAGAAGAAGAACCTAGTGTAAACAAACAAGGAGGGTAAACCCAGGCCTGTAAACAGTAAATAAATAGTAGTTAGTACACAAAGGTGTGTTTTAGTAGGTACTCGTGAGAAATAAAGAAGTAGAAGACTAGACAACAGGAAAACAACAGAAGTGATAGGCTTACTGGAAATCGAATCCAGGATCTTCTGAGCAACAACACCGCCTAGTCAAGGGAGCGAATCGTTACTATCCTCTCTGCCAGCTCACGGCTGTTTGCCAGCGATCTTTCAGTTATTTCCCCTTTTAACTCGACCGCGCTATTTATAGCCCACTTGACAGAGGTCACGTGGTCAACTTCCTTATGGGAAAAACATGTGGCGATGTTTACTTTTGATAGGGCTTAATTAATGCTTTTAGGCTACTTTATTATTATAAATACCGGCTTTAATTTTGCGTAAAGCTAGACTAGAAATGTTAGAGTAAATTTTAGAACAAGAACAAACATTTTATCACAATTAGAACAGAAGATATAATAGTCTGAAATAGTGTAAAATTTACGTTTTTTTTTTATATTTTGTTATGGTTTGTTTATAAGCCGGGCTTTTAGGCTACTTTATTATTATAAATACCGGCTTTAATTTTGCGTAAAGCTAGACTAGAAATGTTAGAGTAAATTTTAGAACAAGAACAAACATTTTATCACAATTAGAACAGAAGATATAATAGTCTGAAATAGTGTAAAATTTACGGGTTTTTTTTACATTTTGTTATGGTTTGTTTCTAATTCAATTTACACTAAAACGGTCACAATCAACATGCATAACAATTACAGAAATCAAAAGTAGAAAACCTGCAGAAAATGGATATCAAAGTTTTGTTTTGGTTTCATGCGTCAAACATTAATTATTGAAAGTTTAAATTGCATGTCCACATTTATAACCTTAAAATAACACACCCAATTGTCCCCAGAACACGAGAGCTAACAATTATCTCAATCATACATCATGAGTTCTGATCCAGTCTGCGCAATGTTTTTCTAATATGTGCTGTTTATGAATTGTCTTACTAGGGAATAGCTTTCTGAACAAAGACATATAAGTCTCTATCGATGCTGTTATTGATTCTTTACTAATTGGTTTACTGTGTGATATTTTGTTGTGTACTTTCTCAAATGCTTCTTTCAGTGAGTTGAATTGTTCTTGGGCAATAAAAGCTATGTTAGTTATATCTTGTTTGTCTGTAATTTTCAGTGTTTGTGTAATGATTGCTCTTGTAAGATCTTTATAAACTTTTTGTGTGAGATATCTGTGGCAGTGATTCCCTATAAATGCTCTGCTATTATAAGCCTGTTGTATGATTTTGTGTTTTGGCTAGTACCTTGTCCATGTGTGAGCAAACTGGACCAGACCTAGTACACAGATCTTGAAACTGAAGTTTGGCCAGCGCATCTTGTGCATTTTCAAGTCTAACTTTAAAATTATCTGTCTCCTCTTTATCCTCACAAAGTTCAATACCTACCTGAAAAATTCAATTTTAGCTCCTAATTCTTCTGCCTATTTCCAGTTCCTACTAAATCTCTTCAAGTTCTTAAAAGTACTAATGTTTGCATGTATCTCTTGCGAATTCTCAAATATCTTTGCGTCTATTGTATCAGCTACCTGTTCTAGAAGTCTGTGGTGTTTCAAAACAATGCCTAATAAAATATGAAGGTAAGGAGGAGCTACATTTTCAATTTCAATCTCTAACATTGGTTTGTGTAAACAATTATGGTAATGTGCCACTTGCCTTTTATTCCCTTTCCCATATTTCATATATCTATTGTAATCTCTTATCAACATGGCCAAACTTCTTGGTTTGCAAGTTGTATGCTCTCTGGATGTCTTTGATGAAAATGTTTGGTTTGTCTGGAGCTCAAGGAATATACCCATGTCTGTGGTGTCTCCAGCAAAACAAGGAAATAATCCCCGAATAAGAAAACAACAACTTGTTTACCATCCCACTCTAAATATTTTAGTGACTCTATCTGAGCTTTCATGCCATTCATAAATATTTCTAAATTATCATATGTATCTCTGACTCTAGCCATTGATAAAAGGATGGTATTAGATTTAGAATTTGGTTTCTCTAAATTTACTACCTGCATTGTAACTTTGAATGAAAGAAGATATACAAACAGTTACTTAGAATTCGCTGGCAGCCGTCGTGTGCACAGGATTGTCTACCAAAGAACACCAATGGAACAGTCCTTATCTCACACACAATTAAAAAAAAAAATTCATATTATAAATAGAAGATTAACAAGACTTGAAAGATAGATAAAATTATGTGGAAGTAATCTATCTATAGCTTTACATGTTTTCTGACGCTTATATACGTAGCTAAATATCATTATAAATGAATGAAAATGCAAAAACAGATGGTGCTTTACAAAAAGTTATTTTTTTACTACCTTATTTAAGATTTGTGGGTATCAGGAATGCGTTTAAAGGGATTTAAATGCTATAAAATCTGGTGACAATATGCTTGTTCTTGTAATGCCACACTCACAAAACTGACTACCACACATTCTCAAGATATGAAACCAAAAAAAAAGTATGTGGAAATAATCTTTAGCTTCCCTTCGAGAAGTCTTTATAATTATAAACTCAAACGAATGGGCCGATTTTTAGATATTAAATTAATAAAAAGATTACTTATTTTATGAATTTCCTTAAATGATGACGCTGTTTTCAAAAGTCTGTAACTCCGTCAAAACTAATTTCAAACAAATAAAAATGCAATCAAAAATAGAACACAGAACAAAGTTATAGTACACAAAAGAATTTTAGCGCTGTGTTTATCCAGAACGAGTGTGTAATGATTTATATTTTACTGATTTTACTCACACATCAGCTGATTTTCCCCGCCAAAAACTTAAATAGTCATTTACGGTGCACACAAAATTTTATACCCGGTTTCAGAATTCCTGTCACCGAAACTAAAAGAGCGCTCTGGTATAGGGCACAAACAGCCGTGTTTAACGCTGTACGTTTAGTGTGACACATTTTTTTTTTTTCCTTAACCAGCGGCACTTGGGCTTTCAGCCCTTCGGCCCAATGACATGTCATTGCGAGGCTGGGGAACCTGAGGACTTTCCTTGTGACACATAAGTCACATGACCTACTAATGCTGACTTGTCGCTTAACAACTTACGTACCGTGAGACCACTGACTGTACCAACGAGCGTGACTGATAATCACGTTCCGTAAGTTAGGTAGATAGTCTAACATTTAGAAACTTACAGGTGGAAAGTGAGGAAATTATCCTTGCCAGGGTGGTCGAGCCTGTAGATTTAGTTTCTACTCTCCAGATTCTCTTGTTTTATTGTTTTTTTTTTTTTTTATTACTTACCCTCTGTGGATGGGAAGGAGCAAAGTTCCTGACCGGGTTTAAAGGAAAGTTCACAGGCTCCCCAGCCTCGCAATGCCATGAAATTTGTTTCATGCCGCTGGTGGGGGGGAATTGCTTATTTTTAACGGTGAAATAGGAATGTGGTTTAAAGCAGTTCAAACGATTTCCCAATGCGTATTTATAAGATTTCAGCAAACAAGAGCGAGTGACGCGTTTTATTCAGGTCGTTCGTTCGTGTTATCCAAGTCTGGATTATCCATTAGGCTAAGTAGGCTGAAGCCTAGGGCCCGGAGCTCTTGAGGATCCGTGCATACGTTAAAAAAATTTTTAACGGCATAGATTTTTCATTAACATGTGTTTATTGTGTTTAGCCTTAATAATAATAAAAATAATACCAATAAACATTAACACAAAATAATTACTAATAAAAAGAGGTCAACAGTGCTAACAAACGAACATACCTGTCGATTAATAATACTAGTATCCCCTGTGGTGAAACGTGTTGAGAACCCAGCATTGCACACTAAGCTTGGAGAAGTCACTTGAACCCCAGGCTTAGATCTTGTTGATGTCGTGGAATATTCTAATCCACATATATAAATTAAAACGTAAATGCAAAGCCTAACAAATAAATTTAATAAAAGGAAAGAAGAATGGTAAAGAACCGTGCTGTCACAATGACTGTACTCGAAATCCCCTTGTTTTCTACTTCGTCGGCAAATTGTAACGCTTTCACGTTGATAGTAAAAGCTTACTGTGTCGCTGCACGCTTTCTTCAATGAAACGTGTACTGTATTTCTTGGAAAAACCTTGAGATACGCAAGCTGATCAATGACCTAAATTTAATATTTCATTCATTCCATTTTATACACGGCGTAACTAAAAGACAGATAAAGCAGGAGAGAGAGAGGGGCGAATGAAGGCAGGAAGCATGCAATACTAAACACGCGTCGCGCGATATACAATTGCTGCCATCACGCGTGTAAGGCCACATGCACTAATTTTTTTTTTCAAATCGTCAGTGATAAAAACCCTACCCATACCAGAGTTAGGTTTTTAAAATCCTGAAAAACGCTTATTGGGAATTATGACAATATACTGGTTTACGTTTGAAAACATGACAGTACCCAGACACCACATGGGGATTGAAGTGAACAGGAGGTGGTAGAAAATGCACATTTTGAACGCAGCCACCTAGCTCCATTAAATTCATATATTTGGGTTCCTTAGGGTTTGCTGACAAAGAATATGTAAAACGTTACGCAAATAGTCTAGGAATTACCAAGTTATGGCCAAAATAAAATAGTGGGGGTGCCTGACAGCATGAAATCATTTCTGCTCATAAAATTTTTTTATAACGTGTTTGAAAAAAACATTACGTTACGGAAATAGCCTACCATGTTAACTCCTATTTGATTGGAGCGCAACAAATATAAGACTAAACACGATTGGTCGGGCTATAAATACTATCTTGTGTTGTCAGGGGAAACGTGAAAAGGAGTATTTTTTTGAAAAGATGTGTAGACATGGTTTGATTGGGTAGAGCTGCGAATATACTCAATTCAGAGCGTCTGTTCATTGCCACATCTTGTAATAAACCTACTAAGAAGCAGTGCGTTGAGCACCAGTGTATATTTTTTATAAAATAAAGCCTGGGACATCGGCAGATCGGAGTTGTGCTATATTCATTGCCAGTCAACGAAACTGTTTATTATTTCTATGAATTGTGGGACCGTGGTCTTAAAGTTATTGAGCAGCACCTGGTCAGAGCTTTGCTGAAGCCAGAGGTGGACAGCATACTCCTTGGTCCATATAGCAACCAGTGGGGTGACTCCAGAACTCATTAAAGTAATCGAGCAGAGGAGTCTTTTACTGCAGACATCACGAAAGATAAGAGAGTGTGGCCATGGAGCTCAACATTATGTACCCCCATCTTAAAATGACATTGTAAAGTAAAATTAAGAGGGGAATTAAATTGTTTTAATACCAGGAACTGAGAACATCTCCAATACTAGTTCCAATAGAAACAAACTATTGAAGTCATGATGACAAATACCAACAGAGCTTGAACAAAACAAAACCAGTATTACCTCATATTACTACTACACAACTGACACACATAGGATACTATTAATAATATTTGTCACTACAAGAATCATATTAATAAATTCTGTACATATAACTTGTAATTAAAATTGATTGTGATTCCTGGTTCCCTTTGTATTTGAATCAGGACACATATACATTCATGACAGCACTGAATACATATTGTTATTTGAAAAGTTATCAGTGACTCCTTTAAGATATCCTCGTAGAGTGTTTTATGTATGTGAGTGTCACAGTGTTGTCAAGTGTGGTGGAATAAATTAAATTGTTTATCGGTCTGTTGTTGTTATGACTTACACTTCATCATACACATACCCTAGACATATAACGTAGTCATCACACTATTCCAGAATAATTCTGACTGAGGTATACATATGTGGCAGCAAGTAAGGTTATCTATAATACACTACTCTTATTAGATATAGATACCTTCACAGCTGATCTCAGTCAGTACACTAAGTCCCCTATAAATATTTATAACATCCCACTTCACCACAGTTGACTGCACGCACAAGGATCTCACTGTGGACCCAGTGATAGGCAGGGGAAACTGAGAAGTGGCTTTGTGCAGGACGTGACAATTCCTTGGGAGAGCCCAGAATCAGAGCAGTTTTTTAGCTCTGCGTAGTTGGAGAGCCCCCTTGGATGGCAGGGAATGCACAGTGATTATAAACTCATTGAGCTCACAAGAAGGCTTTCTGCAGAGTCCGTCGTTATAGACTGATTGAATGGCATGCAGAATTGAGTCTTGCCGGAAAAGAAATTAGACGATTTAGTAATTTATACTTGGAACAAAATGCGACAATAAGATCTAATGGAAGACAATTACTCAACATATATTGATATCAAAAGAGGCGTGAGACAATGCCCCCCCCCCCTTTTTTTTTTGCCTATTTAACATGTACGCAGAACAGATTTTTCAAATGGAAGAAATGCCATCGTTAAACATCAGATGAAGATCAATAAACAATCTTAGATAAGCAGTTAATACAGTTTTGTTAACTGAAAGCAAACAAGAATTGCAAGAACGAGTGTAGCAAGTAAAGCGAAGTCGTGAATGTGAATGTGACATGACCACTGAGATAACAAAAATATGAGAATTAGCTAAACAGGTGAGAAGACAGTCGTAAAAGCCAGAATAGATGGAAGATTTAGATCAAATCAAATGTTTCTCATTTGTGACAAAAGAGAGGCTGGCAGGTGTGAAATAAACGTCAAGACGAGGATAAGGCCAAAACCACGTTCAGCAGCTTGAGGCAGATGGTAACTCCAAAAATAATAATAATTAAAGTCAGCAAGTGCTTTATACTCTTCATTACTGTAAGGTGCAGAAATATGAGCAATCATGAACAAGAAATATATACACATACACACACACATACACACACACAAGAGGCAAGAAGTACGAAAACGCCAAAAAATTAGCAGACAATAACATTAGCAAGTGTACCATCACGGCGAGAGGCAGTAGATGTCAAAACTGTCGACACATATTCAAGATATCAGTGATCAGGTGTTATGTATACTTTTCACTTTTGTGTGACATTGTACATGCTGTTACAAGAGACAGTTGAGATCCATGCAGTGGGTACAGTATGTACTGAGAAACTGAAATATGTTTATATGCTTAAATAATAAACAAGTAAGTAATGGATGTGGGAATTAAAGAGAAATGAAGTATGTCATGGTTAGAAAGGTCAAGAAGATAACAGCGATATACATGGGAAGAAAACATTAAGACCGGAAGTCTACTGGAGAGTGTCATCATTGTGATTCATTACAGGCTACCTTCGGCAAGGAGGCGGCATTTAATCTGTTTTGATCCAAACTTATTTGTAACTATGATAAATCTAGGACACTCTAAGTTAACGGCTGCCCAGTATTGGTTGGTAGTGTACTAACTTGCCCTGTATGTTATGTGCTAGTTATGATGTTGCTTCATTGATCCCTCTAGGAGGATTGTTGAAAACCTGATAAGATCTGTAAGGTCGTAAACTTCAGACGGTTAAACGTGCAGACAGCTAGTAGAATCAGAATAGAAACGGGCAAAATTAATAATTAGATAGATGGTTGCATTTATTCCGGTGTCATTTTCGGTTTCTCATAATTTTGTTTGGTATATGCATAAAGATAACACGCACCGTTGATGACATTTTTGCCCGGAATGTTACTGTGTTGAGCTGTTGCCCAAGGCTGTTAGAATATTGACATGAAACTTGAATGTTAGAGATTTTCAAATCTGATAAAAAGAAAAAGTCGTGGGACAGAGAAAACGCAACCCGTGACCATCCGTGAAAAGTTCATCTCGATAACATTATGAGGACAGTAGGTTCAGGTTTAGACTGAAGACTAAAGACTGTAATGTTTCCCTTTCAAACCCTACTCTCTTCCTCTCTCACGCACTCTCTTTCTTTCTTTCTCTCTCTCTGTATCTATCTATCTATCTCTCTCTGTCTCTCCGTCTTTCTCTCTCTCTCTCTCTCGTGAATGATCGTTATGGGTCTGTACAAACATTTCCTTCCTCCTTACAAACGTAGACAACAAACCTCGGTTCAAGAACTTAAGCACATATTTGCTGTTTATTTCGGTGTCTCGCTGCAGCCTTTGTACGCTGCACCGATTAGCCGTATATTTTAGTGGACGAATAACTTATTGAACTATTGAAATCAAATTTACACAACAGTTCTAGCAGTCGTGTTACCACATAAAGTACCTGAAATAGCCATCGTTTGGTGGTTTACTGATTCATTATGGCCTTCCAGAATAGAAGCGTTTGTCTTTGATGAAGACACACTGAAACGGTAGGAAATTATCTAATCCACTTGACAGACGGTTATGGTAGCAGACTTGAGAGGGTTCAATTCTCTTTTCGACACCATACCAAATAATATTAGACATGACGTATTTCAGAGTTGCACAGTGAGAGAAAATGAACAAATTTCTGAACGAGAAAATGACTTCATCATATTTTGCTAGTTCCTGCTACAGTAAATCTGTGTTTGTATGGTTTTACGCGAAGAATATTTAAAAAGATTGCCTAGTGATGTACAACCTCATTCTGAGTTTGAATCTACAACTCGTTCGAGACAAAGTCGTAAGAACAAAACTATGATTGCCTGTCAGTCGTAAAGTGGGTTGCTTCTTATTTATTCTGTTGCTTATCTGCCAAGTACCAAAAAAAAAATTTATTTTATTCATATTAAAATATATTGATAAAATATAGTATCTGCTCTCTGCTATACCGCGTTCCGCCTTTCTGTGAATGGATTTGTTAACTGAAAACCAGCAATTACATTTATGTATGTTGAAAGGCTGTGGTTAATTTACATCTTTTTTTTTTATTATTTTTTGCTTCTAACAGGGCATAGAGTCACCACCCGTAGATAGCCCGCTCGAGGAAGCCTACACTAAAGTACTAATTCTTGCGGCGGTGATTGTTGTAATGTGTTTTACTTGATGAGGTTACTAGCCTCATGCACAACATTAGATTACAGCAAGGTCTCGACTTACGGCAACTGGTTGATATGAACGAGCCTAGGGCGATTAATTTTTAATTTCGATTAAATTGCATTGAATTTTCAACTACTGTACCGAAATCCGTACGTTACATGCGAAAAAGTTCAGATTCGGATGAATAGCAGACGTACGTCGGTTCGCTGACCCCGAGGTTTAGAAATGCCACATTATGTTTGGTTAAATCATGCTCTCGAGCACTCTCCACACTGTTGTCTCGCGGTTTTTGGTTAACGATATTAAACATTTTGTGTACCCTTATAGTGTCTGTAAAACATATATCCACTGGAAGTGGCAGTGGTGCTAAGAAAGGAAGCAGTGAATGGGATAGTGGAAATATTAAAGCGTGCTAAAAGAGGAGAACCGCCATCGCATATTGTTAAAGATTTAGGCTAAAGCCGATCTACAAGATGTGTCTTATACTTCATTGCACCCATTCTTCACAAGAGTTGACAAACCACCAGTAGCAACTACTTCAGCTCCATGATGTGTCATTTTCGTTTACCAAAACTGCCGATGTTTACGTATAAGTTAGAATTACCATCATATTAACATTTGTATCTCTTTCTTTCTATTTACTATGCTTTGCTACTTTGTAATTATTAGTACGCTTGAGGCAACATCGCATCCCAACTAACATGATTACCGATGTATGTTACGTCGGTCGGTCTCACTCAAAATAGTAACTCACGCCAGAAAAAAAAGTGCGCAACGCACGGTGTGCAACTTGCGCGGCGTGGGTGTTATATAATACAAATGCTTTGGGTTTTGTTTTGTTTTGTTTTTCACGAAATTAGCGCTCGACAAAAAAAATCGTTTCATCATGTAGGATTGTTCCTTCCTGAACCTGTTTCCGGACACGGCCAGCTACATCGCCCTCATCCGATGTACACATCATGAAAACTTGAAAGTTTTTGTTAAAACCACTTATTATCAGGGAACATAAGTATTAAAACTAATAAAACGGTATTTAATCAGTTTTACAAATATCGGTTCACAAGAAACAAGGGACGTTTCGGGTTTTACCCTTCGTCAGCCACAAACAGGTGACAAAGACAAGAATACATACAGGTACTAAAAAAACTATACGGTGATGAGAAATATACAACAAATGGGCGATACAAGCAGATGGAAAAAGTAAACAACCACAGTGATGAGAGAAAAAGAACAATAATAATACAAGAAAATAGTAAAATCTAACAGAAATACCGAAACAAGAAAGTAAATAATCAACGAAACGAAAAATTTATTTATTTATTATCAGGGAACACTCTTTGAAAACAATCCACGCACTTTCACACGAACTTTTGTCATCAAATAACTTTTAATTTGAATCTAAAATAACATAATTCTCGGCGTGTGTACGTTGGTCAAGGCTGAGGGATGCAACCGTGTTGAAAAATTGTATTGTTTCCATTATATATACTCTCCCGAACATAGTTACAATCAAGAAAGAAAAGCGTTCAAATGACGGTGTTCATGAACAGTTTGATTACACTGTATAATGGAAAGAAACCAAAAACACTCTAAGAATGTACTTCTATCTGCTGATCCGGGAACGGAAACAGCACACTATAATTAATTAAAAACCCGTCAAGTTTGACGGGTTATTGCTAGTAATTATATTATTTATAATGCATTGCTTGTGTCGATGTTTTATTAACAGACACTTACTAACGTTTAAGTTTGCACGTACAAATTCCAACTTGCGTTCAAAATCGGGTTACCAGCGCCCTTAAGAACAGAACTTGCTTGTAACCCGAGACCTTACTGTGATCGCCTATTACGACATGCTTGAGAGAGTTGTAATCCTTTTTTTTTTTTTTTTTTTTTTTTTCTCACAAGAGATCCCCGGAAATGGCGCGAGGCACTGTGGTTAATTAGTCTTATGTTTTTTTTACAGAGAGCTTGCAGGAGCGTAACTCCCGAGGTATGCTTGCCAGCCAAAGAGTGGTGTCTCCACTGGACATTCAGACAAGGTGGTCTCAAGGCTACCAGGAACGTTTACAGCAGGTGGTTATCTGGGCAGTTATGTTAATGGTTTTGTTGATCGTAGTAAGCGTTTTATTTGTCGTAACTATGGTGATGAGGAAGTGGAGGAGGGTGAACATATTTGGTAGGATGGTTTTCAGCTGTACCCGTGTCTTGGTGATGGTGGTGGTGAATTCAGTATATTTTGTGTTTTAAGTGCAGAACTTTGTTGATGAGTATGAAGCGTCTCTCGCCGACCAAGAATATGTGGGTGGTGTTATCAGGTGACAAATAGCTGGAGAAGCCAAGCAGAAACCAATATATTTAAATGGTTGCCGAGAAAAACACATGAAAGAACACAACCCAAGCAACTCATTACCGGAATCTGTTGGAGCTGTAATGTCCTATTTGTGTCTGCTCGTCATGCAGAAAATTTTCACGTCTGCGGGATTATTGTAGATGTCTTCAGGCTCGCTGTGTCTACTTTGGCATTACAATTTTTTTTTATTGTCCATATTCTCTGTATATTAAGCTGCTAAGTGCATCTGAAAACTCGTAGATAAATCAGACTCTCTCTCTCTCTCTCTCTCTCTCTCTCTCTGTAAAATGCATATGAGAATAAATGAATTCAGTATGAAATGTGAGAGAAAGGAAGGGCAGAATGTCAGACGGGCCTGCGTGCCCAATTCTCAACCCTTTGAAAATAAAGTTCGTTCGTTCGTTCGTTCGTTCTCTCTCTCTCTCTCTCTCTCTCTCTCCCTCTTTCCAGTTGGCTGCTATCTCCACTTTATTATACAACGTTTTCTCCTGAGTATTCTTCTTCCTGCACCCCACTGCTGTTATCCCCCCTCCACCTCATCATGTAGACAGTAATAACTTGTGTGTCACTGTCTCTTGCCCTTCTCGTATGACGACGCGATAGACTTGAGTGTATAGTATGAAAGTCCTCTAGTAAACAAAACACGAGTGATGTTTGTGATTTGTGCTGCATAGATTTAGTGATAAGATCTTGGCAAATACAAGCATTATGAAATAATTCTCCCCCCACCCCGTCTTTTTTCCGTTCGCCATCGCCTAGTTGACAATGTGTATACACATATTGAATAAATCATCTGCTTTCGTCACAAGGTAATCACTGTTCTGGAATTAACAGGAATGAAGAAATGTAGACTGTTGCCAGTCATTGAAAGACAAATTAGAAAAGCGAAGAAAGACACTAAAATAACTAGAATAAATTGTCATGAGCGGCACGAGAATGAACAAGTCTGACCGAGAACCTTCGCTCCATAGAAAGATGAAAGACCAGGAAAAATAAGAACTTTTACTTGGATCTTTCTGGCGTAATATTTAAATAACTACGGTTTTATTATACCACGTTCTTAATTGAAACATTGCAACCAAAAAAGTTGTCGACCCATTTCATATGTTGCTCGTGTATTACCAACCCCCGAAAGAATATGAACACTCTACCTACCCTATCGTGCATGTCAATGAGGCGACTGAGAAAAGTTGAACATGAAGCCGACTACCCCCATCTTATAGAAAATTAAAGCCACAACAACTTCATTTATGAACACGAACAAGATCCCAAAAGAAATAAAGCAAGTAGTTAATCTCAGCGATCCCAGATGGAAAACTAGGTCCTCCGTCAAGGACGTGAGATATCAAGAAAGTCGGAAGGAGTCTAAATTGTTGACTCGCTTACTTTCACTTGTGAGAACCTCCACAGTTAGCATCATAAATGAAATAATATAAAACTGACTTGTCCAAGTACTAGGTGAAACAAGATGAAAGGAATAGAAAAGATGAAACTGAGCAGGGAACACATTCTATGTTCAGTTTGAGAAATTGTGTTAACTTTTGGACAGGGGGGAAAACAGTCGTGACTCTAACATTGTCGGAGGAAGAGAAGAAAGGACTTACAGAATCGGAGGCAGTGGGAGCCAGACTGATATCAGCAATTTTCAAAACTGCCAAAAGAAAAATAAAGATTAACATTTTTGGAAGTTATGCACCAAACAATGAGAAAGAAAATTCTGCGGAAGAAGAATTTCTTTTATCATTTAAGGACATGTTTTACAACATCTTAAAGAGTTACATCTGTTATGTGTTAAATATTGTCATCGGTTGAATATGATTTATAGTCAGATACAGAAATTTAATTATTTTATTCATCAGGAAAGCTAACGTCCATATATCATGTTATGCAAGCATACATATTTCTTTTGATTCAGATATGGTTCTCACTGTTTGTTTTGTAATTTGTTTTGGTGTGACCTCATTGTTTTTCTCCCCAGCCTCAAAAAGATGCGGCCCATTAGTCTGAACTTCTACAGGTTGTATGTGAACATAGAGAGCGCGCAGGTAAGGGGCAGACATGCGCACAGGCAAGTCAAACATTGACACAATCTGTGTATGACAGACAGAGACAAAAACCATTATACATTACAAGATTATGCACTGACTGAGAGACACTCTCAGTTCTTCAGTGGACATAAAATTGCGCAGTAACTCAGACATTATTATTATGCTGTGTTTACTATACAAATAAAGCCAACAGTTGACACTATCTGACAAGAATACCTAGCTTACTTTATTTGTTTTGCATTTTTAAAAAAAATGTAAATTTTGTTTTTTTTGGCAAGGCATACGTCCAGTTAAACCTATTTAATGTAGTATTCTTGTCCCAAAAAATAGTTGTAGAAATATTTGACTTTTTCCCCCCTTGCTGTCTCTATTAATCAAATTCCCTATTCATGGTTTGTTATTTATCAATACCACAGTTTACTAACATGTAACTGTTTACACATTATACAAATTTTGTGCGTTCAAAATATTGTAATTTCTATATTAAAAATCTCCTGGTAACTCGAGTAAAGGCGGAATTCGTACTAAGGTAAATAACCTAGAAAATTATACTTAAAATGTTTTTTAAAACTTTTGCTAGCTATGTCCCTTGATTTCCAACAGTTTACGTACATGTCACTAGTATTACAGCGGTTAAAATGCGCGTGAATAGGTTTACACGAGGAGAAGTACAACACTGCCCACGTTACTGTCAGAAAGGTCTTCATCAGGAAACAACGCATGAATACAAAGCAGTCCAGATGACTCATCTCTAATAATAGCCCCTTCAGTCATAACTGACTATGGGAATGCGCCCCTGAGGTGACAGCCCTCAGCTGCTTATTTTCCTGGTGTTCCTTTCGATGTTTTCTCCTCTCTTCTGCTTGTTGTGTGAGCTTCTTTTCGCCCAAACTGAGGTGGCGCTGCAGATAGCATCGCCACTTGGTGCGATCGGCAGCTTCATCCTCCAAGTTGCTGGATTTATGTCCAGTGCCCTCATGTCTCTCTTGCACACAGCTTTGAATCTCAGCTGCAGTCGCCAAACTGTTCTTTTGCCATCTGCCAGTTGTCCGTAGAAGATATCTTTTGGGATGCAACCATCTTCCATGCGGCGGACATGGCAAAGCCAGCGTAGTCTTCGCTGCATAAGCAATGTATACATGCTTTGAAGGCCAGCACGTGACAACACCTCGACATTTATCACTTTATCTTTCCACGAAATGCTGTAGATGGAAGGTATTGAGCCTGCTTTCTGGCTTAGCATAGGTTGTCCATGTCTCGCTACCATATAGAAGTGTGCTGGTGATGCAGGCGTTACATACCGCAGCTTTGGTCTTCATTGTGAGTTTGGAGTTGCCCTTGTGTAAGGCCAGCAAAGGTTGCTGCAGCTTTGCCAATGCGGCTGTCAATTTTTATGTCCAGAGAGAGTTTGTCATTGATGGTAGACCCCAGGTATGTGAAGTGGTGCACCACTGCCAATTCATAGTTATCGATAGTGATAACTGGTGCAGCACCCGCATCCTGACTCAGCACATTTGTTTTCTTTAGACTTATTGTGAAGCCATGAACGTCGTATACAAGAAGATTTCAGTTAACACAATAATGTGATCCAGAGACTCTTAATGTAAACAGAAATCATGTCAGTAAAATCCAGATTTGTGTAAAGCAGGGGAAAAGGCACAGTCAGCACATGTAATCTGCAAGTAATGCTTAGAATAAGACTTTTTCTATGCTATTTAATTATAGTGTACCACTATTGAGTAGGTACAGAAAACAAATGGCATTTCTCGTTGCAGAGAAGGAAACTGTTGTGAACATTCACAAGCGCTTATGTGATGTGTTTGGAAGTTTTGCAGTCGACAGGAGTACAGTCAGTCGCTGGGTTCAGAGAATCAAAGAATCAGGAAGTGGAGATATGGAGCTGCTTGATCAGCCGCGCTGTGGACGTCCTGCCACAGCCACCAACGAAGAAATGTTGAAATGCGCTGAGGGCATTATTCTTACTCATAGGCGAATCACTACTCAACAATTGGCCTTACAGCTGTCAGTCAGCATTGGTAGTGCAAATGCAGTTATAAAAACTCTCGGATTTTCTAAGGTTTGCGCACGATGGGTTCCTCGAAATCTCACAAATGACCACCGATTGCAAAGGAAAGCAATTTCTTCTGAATTGTTGGAGCGTTTCAATGCTGATGGAGCGAACTTTTTGGCTAAGATCGTTACTGAGACAAAAAGACAGTCACTGGAGTGGCTACATCTGCAATCACCACGAAGAAAGAAATTCAAGACAATTCCTTCAGCTGGAAAGGTCATGATCACTGTCTTTTGGGACATTGAAGGTGTGATTATTGTGGACGTTATGCCAAGAGGAGAGACAATCAATTTGCAAGCTTACATTAAGACATTGAAAAAATTCAATCAACGTTTTCGCAGAGTTCGGCCGCACAAGAATCCAGCAGACCTGCTTCTCCTTCATGACAATGCGCAACCTCACACAAGTCTGGCAACACAGGAAGCAATCACCAAATTTGGTTGGGCTGTACTACCCCATCCACCCTATAGTCCCGATTTGGCACCCTCTGATTTTCATCTATTTGGTCCACTTAAAGATGCACTCCGTGGGACAAGGTTTGAAGATGATGAAGGAGTGATTCATGCAGCGAAGAAATGGCTACATAATCAAGACAAAATCTGGTACGGGCTAGGAATACATGCACTTGTTTCGCGCTGGCATAAAGCCGTACAAGTTGATGGGGATTATGTTGAATAATACTGATGTTTACTTGACATATCCATGTATATTGTGTATAAATTTCATGCTTTTTGAATAAACAGCTCCTGAGAAAAATGATGTGGTGCATTACTTTCTGAACGCCCCTCGTATCTTAGGCACTAACGTCAAAAAGCCTTATAGATGATATTACAGTTAGCACAGAATCTATTAAATCATTAATAATAGTAAGAACACTGTGAATGTACACAGTTATTGGCATAGAGGATATTGGCCACTGTTAATTAAATGTGTGTGAAATACTACTTCTGCTTCAGTCAACACCCTCTGACGTCATCTTGCATATACTTTAAGAAAGCAGTGGTCAGCCTCAAGCTGCTTGAGCTTGCACTGGACTGGTCCTAGTGACAGTCATTGAAGCTTTTAGTGTTTCTTGTTTGTTTGACATTTCTGCAGCAGATGTTGGGCAGTCATGTTATCAAGGTTGTAAATACATTTGTCTGTAGTTCTTATCTTGAGTTTGTTGAATATTTTTCTCATGCAGTTTGTAGAAGATACCATGGTCTCTAGGTAGCATGATAAATGTACTTATGTTGTGTAAAACTATTCACCACCTGATTTTGTAAACTTACTTTAGGTCTTGGTGTCATTCCAGGCACCTTAGTATCCCATGTATTGGTAATATGTGTGCTTGTCATACAAGGCAACTAACTGAGGTTATTCATGAGGTCTAGCAACCTCATCATGTCAGACATTACTACAGAGACTACTGCTGCTGCAGGAGCATGTAAATGCTTGTTGCCGTCTCCCTGCTGAATGATTAGCTGCACTGGTGGCTCCATGCAAAGGAAAAAGATGATGATTATGATGACACTTGTCCTATGTTTTCAGCACAACAGAAGGTTTGCTGTGTTGTCTCTGACAGGCAACTTCCACCTAACGTTCTTCATGTGTTGTCTCTGACAGGCAACTTCCACCTAACGTTCTTCATGTGTTGTCTCTGACAGGCAACTTCCACCTAACGTTCTTCATGTTTCATTTCTACTTACATTTTTTATTTGTTGCCACTTTGCTTTCAGTTGTCCCCTATATTTTAGTTTGTCATGAAATGTTTTGTCCTGCTACATAATACTAGTACTAACTTCATTTTTTGTTTGACCAGTATAATATCAGCCAACTTATATGTCTGTCTGTGTGTTTCCAGCTGGATCCAAATCTCAAATTGATCAGGTCTGCATTTGAGGAAGCTCTGGTTGAGTTTGGACAGAATGAACCAGGTACAACTTTAGATTAGTCTTCACTAGCACACTATGTAACATTATTGTTGTGTTCTTATTTATAATTATTGTCTAAAGACTTGTGATTATTAGTATCAAAAACATTTATTCAGAACACAGAGATTTCACAAATGTAAGCATCATAAGAAAGATGTCTATTGTACTTTACTTTTGTATTGGACAGCCTTGTCATTGTTCTTTGACAGCATGCGATGACACAATTTATTCTGCTTTTTCTCTATTGTAGCACAATGCCCATACTTAAATCAAGCTATGTTTGCTATCTCCAACCATTCCTACAAGTCTGTATTATTTCTACCATTATGCACAATTGTGTAAACATATTATACAATGGTTTGCTGAAATATTACTGAAACTGAACTAGTCTGACTGATTCTTCAATACATTTTTGACAGTTTAAAAACAAAATAATAAAGTTTAAGGTACATGGATAGATTGAAAAGTCTTTGTGTATTATTTTCTTTTTAACATAGAAAAGTACACACTGACGCTCACTGTTGCTAAAAGTGTGTAATGGCAAATATTTTTGGATATTTTCCAAACAGGAGATTATAAAGATGTGATATGTGCTTAAACATTTTTAGCTGTCTGTCTTTTCTACTTGACAAACTATCCCACGTCTTAGAGGTCAAAATTAGCAGTTCATTTCAGTATTTGGTTGGTTTGGCTAATCCTGTCAAGTTTGTGTTACAGCATAGATCATCTTCAGTATTTGTCTGTCATATTTCTATTTCCCTCACTGTTAGTTTTAGAACATTGAATTGATCAGACAGATTTTCAGCATTTTAAATAAATGAAATAGTAAAGAGTAGATCAAAAACAAAATTATAAGTGTGTTACAGCGACTTTTTTCCACATTGAACTAGAGGAAGTTTGATGGACAGAACTAAAAATATCTGACAATCTTAATAGGAATCTTAACATGGAATCTTACCATGCAAGTACAGTATGTACATTTGGAACATGAAAAACGAAAGGAAAATGATGAATGAGACAGTGCATACACAGCGAGACTGAGATTACTAAATCTCAACACAGAAGTCAGATTAATTATATCTGCCTCATTTCAGTGTTTTAACACTCATTCCAGTTGTGGGAACAAAAAACAGCAAAGCAAACTAGCATTCACACAGCAGTTTAAATTGATAAAGAACATGGATCATTTCTCATTTTTCTCAGATTTGTGGCTCAATTATATTGAAATGGAAAAAGTGGTTGCCAAGGATACTGCAAGATCTGGGATCATCCAGCAGAGAGCACTCCATGGCCTTGACCCACATTTGAAAGAGAGATTTATTAGGAAGCAGGTCATGACCAGCCTTGGAAGCTAACCTTGACATTGATGAATGTGTTCAGTAGTTTTGGTGTTGTCTGGTTAGAGAATTTTTTTTTCTTTTTTAATGCATAAAACTCATCAGTTTCCTGTAGTTTATTTATTTGACTAAGTCAGTCTAATTTGACATTCAATTTTCTACACTTCTTGTCCATTAAATGAAAACGTTTGTTTATTCCAATGCAAGAAAACAAAATTGGCTGCATGTGTTTCAGCTCACACAAACTTCTCCACATGAAACTTCCATCACTTACTCCTTTCAAATGTGGTATTTGTTGATGTGCGAACAACTTTATGTGTGAGATATTTCAAGAGACATTTTTTATTTGTCTATGTATGATGGTAGCTGTTCAGTAACCAGTGTGAGAGAGTGGATCTGTGCTGGCAAGTAACACCATTCACAAAACTTTTGGCTTTTACATAAACTTTTATGGCATTTGTGAATGTGAGATGAAATATTTCATGTCATTTTTAATATATTGATAGTTATGGTGTTCAGTGCTTCATATTGAATTTTTGTGTTTAACGTGGAAATAAAATTGAGTCTGGAGTACTTTAAATGTTGATGGTTTTAGTCACAGCTTTATTTATCATAACAGAACGTCATTTGTCTTTAAGGATCATATTCACGTCTAGCTGTCCATCTTGTTCTCCTTCATTTGTCACTGTCTCTTCCTTAAACATGTGTAGTTGTGCCTACATCCTTTACATTAACACTGGATAAACTATTTTTTCTAGATCATATAATTTTATTGGACTGAATATTTTTCAAAGATCTTAAAAACTAATTAAACAAGGTCATCTGTTATCACCAAGCTGAATGCTATGGGAAACAAGTATTTTTTTTTTTTAAATTCTATGTATGCCCACATGTTCTTATTTAAAGTTTTTAATTGTATGTCTTCTTTTTCTTGGATCCTTAGTAGGGCAGCAACAAACTGTCCTCATTTTGCTCGGTTGGTGGCCATCCTTCGTGCCGTACCCCAGCTCTGGTTCATACTTTGCATCTCAGCCTCCACTGTTCTCCGCCAGGTTCTTTGGTCTGCCTCTCTTTCGCATCTTTCTGGGGTCCATTGCATAGCAGATCTGATGATGGTGTCAATGTCCCTTCTGAGGACATGGCCAACCCAGTTCCAGCATCTGCCTGCAATGATGGTGTGCATGCCTGTTTGACTGCACCATGTACATGATAAACTGAAAAAAGCAACTCTGTGAGAAGCACACATCACAAGCATCTGTGAAAAGATCCAAGGTGTGAGAAACAAATATCATATATCTATACTAAGACTCGGATATTTACTTGACTTTTTCAAGTTTCAGCCCTGAAACTAGCAGACTGGAAATCTTGTCATTTTCTGCACATAAATGGAAGTTAAAATATGAAGGAAATAAATAATTCCTGCACATATTCAAGTGATTGTTAGAGTATACAAAAACATACACACACACATACTCTAGTAAGAAACTGTAGATTCAATAGTTCTAAATGCTTCTACTATTAAACCTGAGATCTTCAAGAATCATATGGATGTTGAATAAGTTCTCGTATGAAGGTTGTAAAACAGTACTTTGGTTTAGCAAACTTTCCTTCAATATATTGTGCATTATTGTATTAATTATAGTAAACCTGAACTTTTATCCAGAAGCTCAACATCATCCTTGTAAAGACATTGTCTGTTAAACAGAACAGGAGCTTAGATTGATGACAGCCGACTTTGTTCAGCTGTGCTTCCTAATAAGTCTTTGGTCAGACATAAATAATCATTTACCAGTGATCAAATCTCACAAAATTGGTAACAGTCTGTAATCGTGAGATATTTTTATATTCAGAACATCTTTCACAGCCCATTGTAATGATGAAAAATAAATAGACTTTGGGAGATTTAATGAAAAATTATGTGTATTCAAAGATTGTTTACTCAAGATGTCGATTCAGAGAAAATTTGGTTTATTTGTTCAATGACATATTGATTTTTGTGAATGGATCAGTGCTTTCAAGTGCATATTAAATGTATCTAAGATTATGGTTGGCAAGTGTAACTTGTATCATTTGATAGCAGATAATATAAACATGTCACAATGAATATTTTTAACCAGAGTAAGGGCTTTGTTTTTTTTCTCAAACTCTGTTATGCTGACGTTACTATTTTGCCATAACACGCCACATTTAGTCTGCAGCATAGATGATCACAGAAGATCATGAGAAGTGTAAAAAATGACAGTCAAATTGCACTGGGAGAAACATCCCTACAATATGTGTAGAATTATACATATATCTTGACAGCAATGTGGGCAAAGTTGAAGAAAGAGATAATGATATCAAATTAGAATACAAAAGGAAAGAGCAACTTTCATTCAAGTTAAGCAAGATGTGAGGAGACCATGCTAGGGTTAGATGTCAACAGATAGCATTACAATGATGTCCTTGTGCTTGAATCCCCAGAGTAAGGGAAATAGAGAGAAAGACAAGCAAGTGCAGAAGGGGATAAAGAAGGTGTAACAGACCTTGGACAGATTTAGCATAGGATAAGTAGGCTTGGGGTGTTGTGTGTTGAAGGCCTGTGTCTGTCCTGTCTTTGGTAGAACTGTCTATATCACCAGATGTATGTTTGTCTTCTTTACATCTAACCTTGAGGTTGTGAAGGACTTAATGTTGCTTATGCATAATCCCAGGCCTAGACCACTACTCAAGACCCTGAAAAACACCTCCATGGTATACAACCTGGAAACAGGCAACCAGAATGTTTTCACGTTGCCTGATCAATACTCTGGGATTAATTAGCTACACCAGAGCAGCGGTACACGACAATTCCCACTGTGGTGCAACATGTTGAGACCCCAGCATTGGACACCAAGCTTGGGGCAATCCACTTTTTAACATATAAAAAATTGTATAGTTCAGTAAATTTAATCAGTTAAAAAAAAATAATCATACAGTATTTACACATAATACGTCATAACTTAAACAGTACAGTGTGGTAAGTTGGGATTATATAAATATTTATAGGGGACTTAGTGTACTGACTGAGATCAGCTGTGAAGGTATCTGTATATAATATGTGTGGTGTGTTACAGATGACCTTACTTTGCTACCACATTTAGACCTCAGTCAGACTTATTCTGGAATATTGTGATGACTACGTTGAATGTCTAGGGTTATGATATTGATGAAGTGTAAGTTCACAACAACAACAACAGACAAATACTTTATTTAAGATTCACAACACTTTACAACACTATGACAAGCACAGAAACAGAGACAGTCTAGAAGACTATCTTAAGTAAGTCAAGTGTTAACGTTTAAATTATGTATTAATTTCTTTCAAGAATAGATATCCTGATCCAACTACAGAGTGAATCAGGAATCACAATCAAATGTAAATACAATGTCTATGTACACAAATTATACAAAGGATCTTTGTCCTGACATAGAATATTATTACAATAGGTGTGTAGTGTTATGCTCTGGTATTCTGAGGTAATACTGGCTTTTGAAGCTATGTTGTTGTTTGTCATCACGACTTCATGTGTTTGTTAATGGTGGAAATAATCTTGAAGGGTTCAGTTCTTTTTCTTGGTAAAACAATAACTGTCCCTCTGGCTTTAGTATTACAGTCAATTTTTAAAGGGGTTATACAAGGATGAGCTGCTCTTGCTGACACAGTCTTAACTTAGGTGTCTGCGGCAGGAAAACTGTCTCCTCTGCTCGCTTGCTTCTCAGTTATCTTGAGATACCCCACTGGTCAATATCTTGGACAAGGAGTCTGCTGCCAGCCTTCTGGATCCAGCAAAACTCAGACCAGGTGCTGCTCTAATACTTCAGTACCACGGTCCCTGAAACAAGAAGGTTGTACCTCCCTCTTCAGAACTAATATATAATATCTATTTCCACACTGAAGTACAGGACATTACAAACACAGAGTTCAGCGCTGTATGCCAACTACTAGCTTCTCATGTTGCAATATACCAGTATTCCTCTCCCTAATGGTTACAACGCCTCTGCAATTCCAGCTGTACTTCCTTCTATACAAGGGTGTCATGTTACTAAATGGCAATCCCATATATGTCAATGCAGTTATACTCCTCTCTGACACCTTTTACATGGTGGAGCAATATCTAGGCTTTGCCTTCTGTTTGCTACTGAACCCACACACATACAGACACAATTTATCAATTCATATTCAATTTTCATATAATATATACATACATATATATGAAATATGTCTAGCTTACCACAATTCAAGGAAATATACACAAGTACGTTGACTGGCGATGAATTCTGGCACAATTTTGATCTGCCTTATCCCAGGCTTTTATTTAGAAAAATATAAGCTTGCTCTCAACGCACTGGCTTCTCATAAAGTTTATTTTCAAAACTGGCCCTGAACTGACGCTTCTATTTGACTATATCGAATGCTCTAACCAATAAGACCATGTTTACAAGAGCCTTTGAAAAAACTTTACCCATCCTACCGTAACCATTAACAACCAACTAGTAATTGCAGTCCAGCTAATCTGGTTTCGCCTTACATATTTCTACAGCCAATCAAATCGTATCTAACGTGTTGGCCTAATTCCCCTAAAGCAGTGTTGTTCAAACAGCCACTATGAGCAAATATGATCTTGTGCTGTCAGACAACCTCACTACAGTATTTTGGCTATAATTTATTAAGTACTAGACCATTTGCGTAACACATAACATATTCTTTGTCAGCAAGTCTTAAGGTACAAGAATATATAAGTTTAATGGGGTTAAGTGGCTTCGTTCAAAATATGTATTATTCTAGGATAGTCGTGTATTTGTTTTTTTTTTTATTTTCCTCGAACCGCCACCTGTCCTGCCTTTTCGACTGTTCTGTCAGTATAAAGTCAGGATTTCAGACGTAAAACAGTATTGTGTCATGTTTCCTAATAAGCATTAAACATGTTTTTTAAAACCTTACCTCGTATCGTTAGTGTTTTTTATCACTGTCTATTTGAAAAAAAATCGAGCCTGCATGCCTTTTGCGTGGGGTGGCATTAATTTTAAATCGCGAAGCGACGTGGTAGCATTGCATGCGTTCCTCCGTGCATCTCTCTCTCTCTCTTCTAAGCCCGTCTGTCTTTTAGGTTAACGCAGTGTATATAATGACATTAATGTAATATTATATCTAGGTCATTAAGCAGTTTGCGTATCTCAAGGTTTTCTAAGAAACACAGTACCAGTTTTATTTTTAGACATACGTGTAGTTTATGCAGTAGGCTTTTACTATCAAACGTGGAAGCGCTACATTTATTATGGCGTTCTACAACGCAGGTGTACGCTATTGGGAAAAGCACTGGTCTTTTACCATTCTTCTTTCTTTCTATTAAATTACTTCGTTAGGCTTTACATTTATTTTCTCAT
This sequence comes from Oreohelix idahoensis, assembly GCA_024509875.1. Taxonomy (NCBI): domain Eukaryota; kingdom Metazoa; phylum Mollusca; class Gastropoda; order Stylommatophora; family Oreohelicidae; genus Oreohelix; species Oreohelix idahoensis. Next base: position 42,757 of record JAMPIV010013569.1, read on the forward strand.
TTATATATGTGGATTAGAATTTTCCACGACATACAGTACATATTATTGTGAAGAAAAGACAGTGCAGTTCACTTAAACTGAACTCACTTCTTGCAATTTTTGCTTAAGTAAAAGCAAAATTCTGTCTTCTTCACCTTTTGCCAACAAAGCTCCTGTTAAGTCGACTTCTGATAACTAGAATTTTAGGATAAGTCGAGGTCATTTTTCTGTCCCAACTCGGATTTGGACTCGCATAGTAGATGTTCTGCCCTTATTGCGTAAGTTACGGTTTTACGTGGTCATACATAATTTTTTGATGAACAGGTGATAAAAGGTTAATAAACGTCTGAGCATCTGGCAGTATATTACAATGCTAACATTTATTATACCAGCAAGATTGTAATTGTCTGGCCAACTGAGCAAACACCAGTTCTTGGTTCTCTTACAATATCTTAACCTATCCTTCAGTAGTTATCGCTCTAGAAATCCGTGTAGAAGCAGCTAACAGTTTACGCAGAAATACTAAACCAGCACGAGATTTGAATGTTTTAACACTTGCAACTATGTTACTAGCAATTAACGTCACACTACGTTTTAGGCTTCATTAAATTGCTTTAGAAAACTTTAAAAGATGCAGAAATGAACATTAAAATTCAAATACTTGTATATGAATGATTACAATAATTGATTCATGCTTTATTTCTTATTCTAACAATAAATGTCCGTCTTTGAGGAAACGTTTGATAAGTATTTTAGATGGTCTCAGCAACTTCTACTTATCCGGACTGCACTGTATTTATTTTTTTTTTTAAACACACAAAAAAACCAAAACAATGCCATGGTTTGACATGACATCATGAGATGAAAGTGACAGCTTTAAATTAAGGCTGTGTTTGACTGTTATTGATGCATATGTTATGTACATAGGCTGTAATGCATAGTGCACGAAATAGTATAAAATAACAATATTGTAAAGAAATGCATCTACCGTGTTACATTTATACACTGAATATTTAGTTTCAATACAAAAGTACATAAATAATATATACACCTTAACATGTATGCTGCTAGTGTTTTGGGCCTTGAACAATAATTGATAAATTAATAGACTTTTATCAGTACCTGACACCTCTTCATAATTAATCCATTAAAACAAGGAATCACTGTCTATTTATCTGAAATAGTAAGATTCTTTTGTTCGTGTAGTAGAAATTGTTGTACTTCTGAAAGATATTAAGAAGTCAATATGAAATAGATTTGTTTCAAATACAGTAAGTGTACAAAAGGTCTGTTTCATATTATTTTATGAAAGAGTCTGTTTCATGTCTGTTTATGACAGTTTTTGTTTCCAGTCTGTATAAAAAAGAGTGCTTCAAGTCTGTATATAAGTGTTTTTTCAAGTCTGTATATGAAAGTGTTTGTTTCAAGTCTGTATATGAAAGTGTTTGTTTCAAGTCTGAATAGTCGACTGATAAATAAATAAGAAAATTAGTAACTCAAAACATGGTTCGGAGAAAAAAATGATTTTCAGAACCGAAATTCATTCATCGCCTTGTTAGCTCCCCTAAAAGCAAAGAGCTCCCACTACAGTTGTCCCCCTTACAAGAAACCTGCATTAAAGCACAATCTCCCTCAGTAGTGGTGTATGTAGCAATATGTTGTAGATAATGATGTTGCACAACCTCCTTTAGTCTTTCTTATGACAGGCCTGAAGGTGTGGTAGCCCTATTCTTTGTGTGACTTGTCAGAGAGTCCCAGGCACTAGACAGGGCAGAACTAACATACAACTTAAAATGTCTTCTTGACTGACTTTGACATATTGAGATTCTGGGGGCCAGCCCAATTTTCATATTTTTTTTTTTTTACAGCGTGGCTTAAAAAGAGTACCACTCCCCATCGTTATAAGCATGGGAGCTTCTTTTTCTTTGTACACTCTCAGAGTCTATTTGGATATTTTCAAAGAAAGTAGTGGTCAACTTCAGGCTATCTCCAAGGGGGTTTTTTTTCCCCCAAGAATGGTACTAGTGAAGGCCATATGTGCTTTGTCTGTGCCTCATCTATTGGGCATCATTGAAGTAGATGTTGATCAGTCATTTTATCAGTGCCACATTTACACTCATTGGTAGTTCCTGTGAGATCTGAATGGCATACAAACGCCAAGGCTGTAGTAATCAATTAGTTGACTGTTGTTGTGAGATGTTCAGCACCTAGAGATTTAGAGAGGTCACCTCCTGTACTTAGTACAAAAATAGTGCTTGTTTTTGTAACTTATTATTCTGATGTGTTTTTAATGCCTCTAGTGAGCAGCAGAGTGGTTAAAGTACTTGCTTCTCAAGGTATAGGGATGGGGTTAAATACCAGATCGTGCCATGCAGCTATAAAAATGGGTACTTGACTCTGCTCTTGAGTTAGAGAAAGCAATGTCAATGAGGAGTGGAACTGGTCAGCCCCACCTCTTTAAGCTGAGACATAGTACAGGTGAAGTCTCTAACGCTTAACACATTAACTACCGAATTGAAAAACACACTGTGGCCGAATTAAATTTTTTCCCCATTTTCATCCTGTAGGTGTTTGCACAAAGTAAGCTGTAGTTTTCGTAATTGTTTACAGATTTTTATGAATTACACGTCATTTTAAAGATAAATGAATGTACTATTACAATAAACACCGTTTGTAACTCTAATAGAGGTTGTTGCTATTTAACGGCCCTCCGATGGCCGAGGACTTGCAATATTATAACTGCTTGCGCCCCATCTCTATCAAAATCACAATTTCAATCAATGTGCACACCGTTTTCACTGTTGTCCTCGTCGCTAGATCTATCAGTCAATTGTTGAAACACGTTTCTATCCTATTCAGCCGTTAGACGAGATGCACACGCATTTTTTGTGGTCCTATCACTAGTTGCCACGGTAAACAGTTTTACACGATTTGGTAACTAACCCAAAACGCTGAAAAATATGAACATAATATCAATTTTCCAGTGTTCTACAACACCCATGCTTTGGGAATTTGTTTTCCGGTGGCAACTTAAAATCTCGAACCAGATCAGAAAGTGTTTCAGTACATTTTTCATTTGTTTTATTACTAAAATTAGATTGGCGCTCTGAGCGGCTTTTGGTCCAAATGTGTTTATTTTGTGAGCCGCTAACAGCGGCTTGCGGTAGTTAATGTGTTAACTCCCCTATGGCACTATCTGCTATTGGACAAACTTTTCTTTTAAATAGCACATTAGCATCATTCTCTGCATGTGGTGGGTTCAATAACTACATGTTTATAAAGTTCACAATCTGTCAGTTTTGACAGATAATTAGTCAGCGAATATATAAACAGATTCATCATAGTCGCCAGCTCGTATATAAACAGTCATTATACTCTGTGTGGAAACAGAGACAGTCCCTGTAGTCATCATGGAGTATACAGACAGGCATTATAGACTGTCTGGAGTATATACACAGAAATATAAAGTATTGAGCTGGGGTCAGCAACCCAGGTGCTTGTTGATCTACTTTAGAAACATTGAACCCCCTAAAGATCTACCATATAAATATGTGTACGTGTAATTTTAAGCAGGTGGTGGGGAGGGGGAATGATGAACCTTACAAAGAAAAGATTGTGTTCCTATCTCATTCTGTTAACGAATATATTTCAGTAGCAAGCTCGAGGTTTTTCATTGAGAATGCAGAAACAGTAACCTTTGACCCTGGGAACACATCGATTTTAAATTTCAGCAGAAGAGGTCTAGTCCAAAATTTCCTTAGTTTAAAAAGTCTTTCTCGCAACCCCCCCCCCCCCCCCCCCCCCCTCTTCCTTTACAACCACCACCACCACCAAACCCCCGGTAGATTGGGATTAACTGGTTGCTGACCCCTGATATAGAGACATTCATTGTAGTCAGCTTGAAGTATATAAACAGAATATTCTCTATGGAACACAAAAACGGAGACAGTCATTAGTCAAGAATGCGGTTAATAAATAGTCATTATAGTCTCTGTGGAGTAAAGACACATAGTATAGTCATGTGGTGTAATAAAAAAGAGCTGTTGTTACAGTCAGTATGGAATAGTTAATAAAAGAGAAGTTAAATGGTTATCCTACACAATATCCTATACATCTTTTGTGAAAGTCAAGTCCATTACACCAGACATTTTTTTTGTAGAATCATCATCTCATCTCAACCCATAACCCGTCATGGGTCGTAGGGGTGCCATGGTGGAAGCATCAGCAGACAGGGTCCTCCACTGCTCTCTATTTTTGTAGAATGCAAATCTCTAAACAAGATAAAACAGCATTTTCTTTCAGTAAGTTGACTCAGCCATCAAAGTGAGAAATTTTCAGTAGATAAGAGATACCGTCAAGCCATGGTGGAAGCATCAGCAGACAGGGTCCTCCACTGCTCTCCACTTGTGAAAACATTTAAACAGAATGCAAATCTCTAATAATATACAAAAATAAAACATCATAATGAGATACTGTTAATATTGTCAATAACAGACAAAATGAAGGTGGACATTAGCATGAGCAGAAACAGTTGTCTGTTACAGGATATGGGATTTTTATCCATTTACATTTGAGGTCCAGAGTTCTTTGTCTTTGTTTCCAGCTCAGTTTGTTCCAGTTCTCAGTGTCATTACCACCAATTTCACCTTGTTTTTGACTCTCAGCTTCACTATGTTTTTTACCTGTGGCATCACCTCTCTTTTTACTGGTGTCATCACCTTGCTTTACACCTTCAGGAAGGTTTGTGAAGCCTTTCTGTTTTTCCTGATATGTAGAGTGAGTTTTCTGATTGATATGCTTCTTTCTGTCTCCTGTCTGATCAATATGAGCGTCTGTATCACTGTCGTCACTTCTTTTCATTCGTGAAAGGGATATTGAAATGTCTCTCTTATCTCTGGCTTGTTTTTTCTTCTTTAGCAGTCTTTCTAGCTGTTGAACATGATGAAGGGTAACATTCAAACCCTCCTGAAGGTTTTTCATCAAATGTTGGTTGCTAATGGTGGACTGAGATTTCTTTATGTCATGGTAAGAGGTGGTCGGCAAACTTCTAGGAGTCATCATACCAGGCAGTCTGAACCTGTTGAAATTATTGAGAGCTTTATTATGCCGGCACTGCCAACGAAGAATCTTAAGTCTTTTGGCCTTAGCTGGAACACAATGCATGCCTGGTGGCCAGGAGCATGATGAAAATTTTGGTATTTTGGATGCTGACTCGGATGTTAGCTTGAACAGTGGGGTATCCTTAAGAGAACACATACCCCTTCTCACCCAACGTGGCCAGTAAAGTAAACCTAGGTCTTCCCATCTATAATACACCGGACAAGATGCTTTCTGAACTAGCCAGGATTTTACCAAGGATAATATGCCAGAAGTCAAATCATTATTGCCACCACCACCGGCACCACCCACATCATCACCACCAAGATCTCCACTGCCATTTTCACTGCCAAATTTGGCTTGCAGAATGTATTCCAGGGCAGTCAGATTGAGAGTATGAAGCTGCTCTTGCAGGGAGGTGTCCAGCTTGTGTTTGATGTGTGTCTCAAGAAGGTCTTGAGGGAGATCCACAGACATCCAGAAAGAATCAAAGTCACTGCCAAGCCGCTTGAGCAATTTTTTAGGCTGAGGATGAAATAAGAAATAATTATATTTTGATGAAAATAAGTGTGTAATATTTTGACTAACCAGACATGTCTTTGTATGTTTAACTTATGAGATTACTCTATGCTTTGCCAGGATCTGTAGATATGCTTCTGGTTCAGAATGAAACTGTTCCAGTTGTGGCAGAGGTTACAAATTTAAAACTGTCTATCATTATGACTGTGTGTTTATTTCATCTGTCTATCTTTGTCTTTTTATAACCTCCATCTTTTAGTCTGACATAAAGCTCCTTGGTATTCCCCAATATCTTGTTCAAGTCATTTATGCCAGAGGTTACCTGCTGTGTGTCTATGTCTAGTCCATCTCCACTTCTTACTCAGAGGTCTCTTGTTTGGTTCTGTTTCAAAGATGTTTATTTCTGAGTCTGTCATGTCAACCAGTTTTTAGGACCTGTTTTCAAAACCTCCATATATGAATGTCTGAATTTGATGTTCTCTTGTTCTTCATATTTCTGCTCCATAAATCAACCTTAATGTTAGAGCCCTTTGTGGTAGAAGCACTGTGTTGGTCATTTCCTTGATCTCTCTAGAATTCCAAATGCTTCTCAGTGTCAGGATTGCTCTTCTTACTTTTCCTAATCTTTCAGTTACATCCCTAGTAGTGTACTCTGTGGGGTGAGTCTGTTGAGCCCATCCAGTAGAGTTATTTGTGACAAAAATAGATCATAATGTCACGTCACCTTCATTTTATTTGCTCATGGTTGCATGCTAAAATTGGAAATTTCAAATTTGACATCTTTAACTTGTTTCAAAAAATGACAACATGAAATATTTTTCTGCATTCTGAGTCCTGACTATAAGTATATAAACCTAATATAAGTATATATAGTCCTGACTATAAGTATATAAACCTAATATAAGTATATAAACCTAATATAAGTATATATAGTCCTGACTATAGTATATAAACCTAATATAAGTATATACAGTCTTGACTATAAGTATATAAACCTAATATATGTATATATAGTCCTGACTATAAGTTTTTTTTTTTTTTTCTTCTATAACCAGCGGCACTCGAGCTTTCCAGCTCTTTCGGCCCAATGACATGTCATTGCGAGGCTGGGGGGTCAGTGGACTTTCCTTCCAACCCGGTCAGGAGCTTCGCTCCTTCCCATCCACACGGGATTTATGTGCAGGAGCCGTTCAGGTTATTCAGTCAAATTTCCGGTCGTAAACATTTCTTCAAACGCCGACGGCCGGGTTTGAACCATGAACACCTGGTCGCCAGTACAACGTCGTAGCCATTACACCAGCGCGGCTTCCAAGTATATAAACCTAATATAAGTATATATAGTCCTGACTATAAGTATATAAACCTAATATAAGTATATATAGTCCTGACTATTCTTTCTTGCAGTTGTCGTCTGTATGCACTCCTCTCCTGTCTTGATGGTCTCCTCTTAGCTTTCAGACCCATTTTCTGTGCCGGTCATCCATTCTTTTTGGATGCTTTCTTTGTCTTGTCCTTCATGTGTACAGTATTCATTTCCCAACTTACTCATTTAGTTTCATATACCGTAATCTCAGCTTTGTTCTCAAAGTCCCTGACCACTGTTTGCAAGTTCACGAGGTTAATCAGAGTGTGGTACCTATGCCAGTTCTTAGCTGGCAGAGGAGAACAGTAATACTACCTTTTTTACATGCATATTAAGAATTGATGTTGATGGAAAGTTGAAAACAGGCAACAGTTCTTAGTAACACCACTGGTTACTGACATAATGATTGAAATTACCATGGTGATATCACGAGAAGAAAGAAAACATCAGATTAAGTTGGGAGAACAGGTCCTGGAGCAGGTCGACCACTTTAAATATCTCGGAGCTATTATAGACCGAAAGGGAGGCATCAAAGAAGAGTTGGCCACTCGAAAAGCAGCGGCTGGGAGACTTTTTCAGGCCATAAATCGTGGATTCCTCAGCAAGAAAGAGGTTGGTAAGAAAACGAAGATGGCTGTATACCGCTCCACCTATGTCCCAGTTTTGACATATGGATGCGAGTCGTGGGCAATGACTACAACCCACAAAAGCCAGATCCAAACCTCAGAAATGAGGTATCTGAGGAAAGTGGTTGAAGTAACAAGAAGAGACATGGTCCGCAACCAGACGATACGTCAAGGCCTGAAATCCCATCCGCTGCAGACCCAAATAGAACAGTCCCAACTAAGATGGTTTGGCCATGTCTGCAGAATGGGAGAAGATCGGCTACCACGACAAGCATGGGAAACAAAGAGCCAGGGATCCAGACCTCCAGGACGACCCAGAGTTCGCTGGGAGGACAACATTAGACAATCTTTGAAGGACCGAGGACTAGAATGGAACCAGGCCAGGAAGAAGACAGCTGATAGAATGGTCTGGCGCTCTCTCTTCCAAACCTCTACACTTCACGGTAGAAGGGGAACGACTAAGTAAGTAAGTAAGTATGATTGAAATTACATGTTGTCATTAGCCTATGCACCTGTATTTATAAATTATGTAACTAATATGATTTAATATGGTTATAGCTGTTTTACCTTCAGGTGGCGCTTGCGAGGTGTGAACCTTTTTATATCATCAACATTGATTACACTAGGTGGCAAGGTGAACAAGCGATCTCCTTGACCATTTGGTCTGTCTTTGGAAAGGGTCTGTAGATAAAGAAATGGTCTCTTGAAAGATACAATTACAAAATTAGTCAATCAGTGTGATAAAGGTATTTTTAGATCACCTGCAAGGTCTACTGGGTCAGCGTTGATTGTCTCTGAATAGTAAATCTATCTGTCCTGTAAAGTTCCTGGGGTCTTTTATGAGTAAATCTATCTGTCCTGTAAAGTTCCTGGGGTCTTTTATGAGTAAATCTATCTGTCCTGTAAAGTTCCTGGGGTCTTTTATGAGGCAAAGAATAACAATAGTGCTCTCTCAGTCATGTCGTACAAAAGGACTCGTATGTGGTTGTGCATGGAGGCAGGCAACATCATCATGTCAAACAAATGTCTACAGAAACCTCTGCTGTAAGACCATGTCAATGTTTGATGTAGACTTCTTATAAGGTGACCAGCTGCAGTGGTGGTTCCTTGCTCCATAGGGAGCACAAAGGAAAATGATGATGAATAAAGTAAACTAGCACATGTCTATGGCAGGTATGGGTTCATCCTAATAACCTGTTATATCAACAGGTAGAGTTTTCCACTAGTAATGAAAATGTGTCTGGTTCAATTCCCTGATCATGAAAGTTATATGTCACTTTATTAACGTTACCTTATTCTTCACATCAAGGGGAAACCACTGATGTATTACCCCTTGTAAAACCAGGTTTCTCAATGACATCAGATACTATACATCAGCTGAGGATTACCAGCTTAATTAGACACCATTTCATTGAAGTTTGATAATCATCAACACTCATTAAGATCTACAGTAAGATCTACATTAAGATCTACAGTAAGATCTACAGTAAGATCTACAGTAAGCAAGAAAACATAATGAAGTTCTTATAAACCACGATCCAATGGCTTAACTCAATCTAACAAGATTTCTGACAATTAAGACAGATTCTTAAGATCTTAAATATGTTTAAGGTAATTAAAACCAAGGATGAGTAACATAGTTGTTTGTTATAATCAAGTGTAAACGTGACTGTGATATTGGTAGTGTTATAGTCAAGAGTGTAGAGGTGATAGTGCTAGTGTTAAAGTCAAGAGTGGAGAGGTAATAGTGCTAGTGTTATAGTCAAGAGTGTGGAGGTAATAGTGCTAGTGTTATAGTCAAGAGTTTAGAGGTAATAGTGCTAGTGTTATAGTGCTAGTGTTATAGTCAAGAGTGTGGAGGTGATAGTCCTAGTGTTATAGTCAAGCGTATAAAGTAATTGTGAGATTGGTAGTGCTACAGTCAACAGTAATAGTTATAGTCAGAAGTTGTAGAGGTGATAGTGCTAGTGTTATAGTCTTCTTCTTCGATCCTTAACCACCGACCGTCAAAGCAGTCAGTGGCCATCACGCCTAGTGGCGTCTTGTAGGGCAACAACAAATTGATTCCACTGTGCACGGTCGGTGGCCATCCTTCGTACAGTGCCCCAACTCTGGTTCATTCTTTGCATCTCAGCCTCCACAGTCCTCCGCCAAGTTGTTTTTGGTCGGCCTCTCTTTCGCTTTCCTTCAGGGGTCCAAAGCATAGCTGTTCTTGTGATGGCATCGGGGTCTCTTCTGAGGACATGACCAACCCAGCTCCAGCGTCTGCCAGCTATGATGGTGTGCATGTCCTCTTGCTTGCTACGAGTAAGCAGATCTTGGTTGGTGATGGTATTCGGCCAAAAGATGCGGTGAATTTTTCTTAGGCATGTTGTGTGAAAAGAGGACAATTTTGACATTTCCTTCTCTGTGACTCTCCAGCATTCCGCACCATAGAGAAGCACAGAAAGCACGCAACTCTGGTATAATCTTAATTTTGTGCTCGTGCTGTATTGGGAGGACTTCCAGATGTTATTTAGGCTAAAGAAGGCTGTTCTTGCCTTATTCATTCTGAGGTTGATGTCTTTGCCTGCCCCACCGTCTGGTGTTACTATGCTTCCTAGGTATGTGAAGGTATCTGTCTGTACCAATTGCTGATTCCTTACTGATATGGGCTCGGGTTGCTCACATTGAGCGTCATGACCTCAGACTTCTTTAAATTGATGTTCAAGCCCACCTGCTGGCTAAATTTATTAAGTCTATCCGTTTTTTCCTGGATGTGTTGATGTGAATGTGCCAGCAGTGCAATGTCATCTGTTATAGTCAAGAATGTAAAACTGATTGTGATAGTTCCAGTGTTATAGTCCAAAGTGTAAAACGTACAGCATTACTGGTTGTGTTAGAGACAAAACTGATGGTGACAGTCATGAATGTGTTGGTAATAAAACCCAGTGATATTGCTGATATCCATAAACTTGTATTGTGGGTGGGACCCAAAGATGCAGCAATAGAGAATTCAGTCAGCGACTCATAGTTTGACTGCTTGCGTCAGGGTCAGCGAACCAGAGCTGACCAAGACCCTACTCCACCTCTACGTGGTGGTCCTGGAAACAGGCTGCATCACTGCAGTCTGGCTGAGAGAGTAGGGATCAATGAGGGAAGGCAAACCCGGTCCCAAAATATGCCGTGCTGAAGTCAGATGTGTCGGCCGAAAGGCGCAGATATCGCAGCTCCGCTGTAAACAGACACAACGCAACCAACGTCCTTTTCAGGACGAACGAGGAAGAAGAAGAAGTATTGTGGATGTCCGTGAACATGTTACAAAAAATTAAACGTAGCTTAGCTCGTACACGTTGATATCAATGATGGTGTTTGAACTACTTACCTGAATAAAGGTGGGCAACTGGAAACTACCCAAGACACCATTTATCACGTGCATACCGAGCAGAAACGCTGACATGGACACCGACATGACAGGCATGACCTGTGGATGTAATGGATAACCTTGTGATGACGTCAGACTAACGGTAAAGGTGGTTCTATAACAGATACTGTCGTGTTAGAGACTTCATATATTATAAGTCTCAGCTTTTTAAGGTGGGGATGACTAGTTTACTTTTTCACTTTCTTTGCCTTCCATAACTCAAGAGCAGAGTATGGTACCACATTTTTACAGCTATGTAGACTGGACGTGACGCCAACAATTTTCAGACATAGTCCCTTTGTAACCACTCTGCCTCTCAGACTCTCTACTGTAATACAATGAGTTGTTGTCAGCTGTTCAAAACAAGCAAGTAAATTTCTTGGGGTCACAGAGATGTAATTTGACAGAGAAATGTTAAAAATACATTAACCAGCTCACAGGTGTAGTGAGAATGGGGGTGGGGTGGGTTATTGCACAAAGGAAGTTGATGACATATTAGAAGGAAGCCTAATCCATTGCTTTGTGCGCGGCTTTAATGTATTGCGACAACAGGAAAGATTGACGGAAAAAAGAAATAGAGTACCGGTACGACAAATAGAGAATATACTGGACAGTTTAGCACCATGGGATAGAAATAAGTTATGAACATAATTTATAAACAACACTGGAGACCGGAAGTTGTGGACAGACATGATCACCTACGGCAGCACACACGGTACTTCCAGAAAAAGAAGTCCAGCTCCTCGGTAATATTGTGGTTAACTCCCCTACCTGCCAGACGTGAGATCGGGGATTGTTCACTCGACGAGGAACCATCTCCGACATACTGCAAAGCCAGCAGTGTGTATATGCTTTGTAGTACAGTATGAAGTAAACAGTGAAGCATATATTCCCACTATCATTTAGAACACTCCTTCATCGTCTGCGTTCAGTTTGTAGTCATGCTAAATCTGCAGACCTGTCGCCAGGACCAAGTCCACAGTCTTTTTCCAGGTCAGCGTGGCAGCCCCATAGCTTCTGCCTGAGCTCAGCACCCACTTGCCAGGTCAGGCGTCATGGGTTGGGCTGTTTTGGAGAATGTGTTCAGGGGTCCAGATTCCGGCTCCACGTGGGCATTCATTTGTGTGAGATATCCTGAGGCGATAGAGGTGGTCTAGTAATCTGTAGTGGTCAGTTCTCAGACGGAAAATGATGGTCTGCTGGTGTCTATTTAGCTGACGGATTGGGTCATATCTGTTGTATATATCACCTTCCTTCATCCACTGGCATTTGTACTTGCTGTTGATGATGGTTTTAGCTTCTCGATAAGGCAAAACCAACGGGCTGATCACCCGTTTGCCAGTCACTTTGATTACGGAAACAACGGCGAACGGATTGATTTGTCGTTGCCCTAAAGACGCCATTAGGCGTGATGGGAACAATGGCAGAGAAAATCTATTCGCTGTTGCCCTTAAGACGCCACTAGGCGTAATGGCCACTGACTGCTTTGCCGGTCGTTGGCTAAGGACGGAAGAAGAAGAAGAAGATAAGGCAAAGGGTGACTGAATTGTTCCATCTTACTACCACTTCTAGATAGAGCATCTGCTCTCTCATTTCCAGTGATTCCACAATGAGAGAGTAACCACAGAAGGGCCTTATTGTCCAGCATGTTTATTCGTGTATCAGATATTTATGTATGCCTCCATTCCTTATAAAGTATATCTTTGATGAAACTCATCATTTCTTTGTGTTCAGTGTAAATATTCATAATTTGTCGATTTCTTGGATATACGCACTGATAATGTACGTATTTTCTGTGTGTGCACATTCATAATTTCTCTATTTTCTCTGAGTACACTTTATTTCTCTGTTTTGCGAACACACATTTTAAATTTCATTCGTTTCCTTCTTCGCTCTGTATGGAGCATAGAACAACCACAGCAGCTGGTCCCCTGCTGGAAGTCAGCACTACAGCAGAGCTCTCATAATTTGTTGCTTTCTAAATAAATGTTTCTCGAGTACTTTTGTTTAAATTCTTCCTTTACAAAATATAAATATGAAAGTGAGTTACTATGTGCCCGTATGAATGTATCATGTATAGTTGACACGTGACCTCAATTACTGCTACGTAAACGTGCCATAAGCATATAGCCTCAAACTTTGAAATCATTCAAGCAGACGTCTGAGAGTGTAAGAAGAAGACAGCGGTCATGATTTAAACCACAAAATTGCTTCTTACAATCCTGGTAAGAGAAGCAGAGGCAGACTAAAATACACATGGAGAAGGGAACTCGACATGAAGGGGACACTGAAAGACTTTGAACGTGATTCACGGGATATGAAAAATAACGAATGCATGAGCTGCTGCATCAGTCAAGTATCCCATATGTTCAATTTTCTTCCTCCTATGTGACTTGATTTCATATATATATATATATATATATATATATATATATATATATATATATATATATATATATATATATATATATATATATATATATATATATATATATATATATATATATATGGGGGGGGGGAGAGAGAAGGGAAACATTGCGTGTTAATTTTCTTTTGCTGTTTAAAATTGTTCCTAAGTAATGTATTATATATATATATATATCTATACCTGACTTTGCCACGGTGGTGGGCAAAATGGCTGAAATAAAACACATGTGTTTTTCCGGGGCGGGTAGTTATATGTCAGAGGTTTTAAATATAACTTTTTTTTTAACACCGCAGACAAGATTCTAATGTTTGATAGAGTACAAATGTTGTAATAATTCAAGTCTAAACGTTACTGAGTATCTGCGTTAAGCTCACATGAACAAACACTGCTCTAAACGAGGTCTAATGTGTATTATTGTACACTTGTAGATGTGTAGTTTCTGGAGACCTCGGAGCACAGAAAGACATAATAGAACTGCTACTGTCACAGACATGTAAGATACAACTAGGTGTATGTGAAGCGGAAACTTCATCATGTAAGATATAACTAGGTGTATGTGAGGCGGGAAACTTCATCATGCAAGATACAACTAGGTGTATGTGAGGCGGGAAACTTCATCATGTAAGATACAACTAGGTGTATGTGAGGCGGGAAACTTCATCATGTAAGATACAACTAGGTGTATGTGAGGCGGGAAACTTCATCATGTAAGACAAACGGCTACAGAAACCACCACTGAAAAAGCATACGAATGCTTTGTTGCAGGCTTCCTGTAAGGCGATCAGCTACAATGATGTCTCTATGCTCTATAAGGAGCTAACAGGAAATAATTATAACATTTGTGTAAGATGGACAAATGCATGACATGTGTCCACGGGTGTGGCCATCTGACGCTGACACTGTCGCACTATTTATCTTGAGATGTTGGTTTAGATTTTGCCTCCATAAGAAGTCATCTAGCGTGGTCTGACAGTACATGGACCATCTCAAGAATAGGTGCATCTCAAGATCGTCAAGTTTGTAGGAGATACGGTATCACAGTTGGTGTTCCTTGAACTATTGCTTGAACAAGCGGTCAGTCTCATAGTAGATGAATGTTTGATCATGGTCAGTGACCCGCATGTGGAAAATATTGTACGGCTCTACCCTAAAAACGTTCTGTCGCGACAAAGTTACCAGGTGTGAATCCCGGTAGCGTTACGCTCCAGCCTTCCCAGCTGTAAGTGAGAACTTGACTCTGTTTGAGTTAGGGAAGGCACATACAGAAGACAGGGAACTGATCACCCCACCTCATAAAAGTTGGACTTAGTATGCAGTGGCGTATCCTGGTAACGCGAGGTAGGCGTGCTGCTACTTAAAATGAATATGTACGCCTACTATTTAACTTGGAGCCGCGGTAGCATAGTGGTTAGTGCACTGGCTTCCTAGCGCAGTGGTCTATGGTTCGATCCCCAGATGAGGCGGAAAAATTTTTAGGCCACAAACGGCTCCTGGGTCGACCCAGCCCCAAATGGGTACCAGAGTTACTCTGGGAAGGTTAAGGCGGCCGGCGTGATGCCGACCACATCACCCCTAGTGTGCCGACGGTCAAGATAATATGGGCCTAACACCATATTCCCAATATGCCTAAATGGGCGTGTAACGGGTTCCTTTACTTTTTTTTTTTTACTATTTAACTTCTTCCCCTCTTAATTTAAAAACCAACTATATTCAATTACGCAACGATAGTTATTAGGGGTATATGTCAATTATCTCCGAAATACTAATTAACTTACAACTTGAAACTCACTGTCACTGTAATAATCTGCATTCCCGGCAACTAACAAAAATTAATCACAAAAAAACACTGGACGGACACAGCCGATTTTTACAACTCGAGAGCTGCAAGATCACCGCACGCATGTTCATATTGTATTGACGTATCTGGCCATGACCCCGATCCACACAAACCAGTCTTCAAACGTAAAACCGAAAGGTGCAGCACGCATAGTGACGGAATTACCCGAGAAACTTCGGGCGATTGCTACCAACCAAAAAAACTGCACTATAAAACGCGTCTGGGAAACTGAAACAAGATATACTCGTAGATTCTATGCGGGAAAATCCGTTATCCTGATGCGTGCGGTCCGAAATCAGAACATTATAAGAGAAATATTTTATAGAATAATACATTAAATTTTTATTTTCCTTCGGGCATAGGTGTGCGCAGCACGCACATCACACATAGAGAATACGCCACTTTTAGTATGGCGAAGTCTTTAACACTTCACTCCTCTACAGCAGTATTTGCTATTGGCCTGAATTAAACTTAGCAGACGACAGTAGTCACTTAAGGTTGTGTCCACGTACAGGATAATGTTACAGTAAGGCTGTGTTCATACAGACCAGGGGTGGTCGCCTAGGCCATCTTTAGGTGCGGCTTACAGGAAAAAATTTAGGAAAGAGACAACTATATATTTTTGCAACAACAACAAATGGTTATATATGATTACATGTCGCATTTTTAAAAAATCTCTTATATATGTATGTCACTGGTATCTTATCATCCTAGATATATTTTTGTATCATCTGTATGGCAAAAATATAAAATATTTTCTAAACATTACTCAGTGTTATTCAGCAAAGTTTTTTTAATATTTGTGGATAACTAATGATAGCCGCATCACAGGCTTGTGAACCGCGCTATAGCCACAGATGATAATGTTGGTATAGTTCAGTTGTGACTACACACATGTGAATATTGTCACGGTCAGCGCTTCCCATATATGAAAACATTCCTGATATTGACAGAAAAAAGAGCCCTTACCACTAAATACATAGGGAAACATAACCCAAGCAACACCTGAACCAAGCAGACACAGATAGATCAGCAACACCTGAACCAAGCAGACACAGATAGATCAGCAACACCTGAACCAAGCAGACTCAGATAGATCAGCAACAATATGTAACATAAGATAGAGACGGAGAAGTCTTTCTGAGCTTAAGCACTGGTACACGCACACACACAAAATGTCAGTGGAAATAAAAAAATTCTCAAGTAGTTTCAGAGTAGAGGCAGAAGCCTTGAAAACTGTAGCAGAGATTCCAATGACAGAGGAACGCACCACGAGACGAGTAGCTTTCATGACACACACACACACACGCACGCACGCGCACACACACACCCACACACACATACAGAGAGAGTCAGTAATTGAAAAGTTGAATAACCAGAATAATGTAGTGACCTAGGAGTAATACTCTATAAACTATGTCAGCGATTCAAAAGAGTTGGGGTCCAGTGGATCCCATCTCATTGCACCATCCCTGGCAATGAAAAGGCGGACATATTGGCAAACAAAGGAAGATGGAGAGCTGACGCAGCCTTATACGCCCATAACTTTTGAAGAGTTTTATGAGAAGCAGATACAGGAACAAATAGGAAACACAACACCCAGGGCACCCCAAAAACTGTAGCACCGATAAAATGATTACAGAACATCTGCTTCAAAGATGCCCAACATATGAGGAACAGAGAAAGCGTCACCAGTACCATTCCTAGGAAAGCTCTATGGAGATACTTTTTTTCTCCTGCGATCGTCCTCAAAAGGACGTTTGTTATGTTGTATCGCCGTTTACAGCAAAGCTGCGATATTTGCACCATTCGGCCCGACATATCCGGTTTCAGCATGGCATTTTTGGGACCGGGTTACCCTTCCCTCTTCGATCCCTACTCTCTCAGCCAGACTGCAGTGATGCAGCCTGTTTCCAGGACCACCACTTGGAGGTGGAGTAGGGTCTTGGTTAGCTCTGGTTCGCTGACCCTGACGCGAGCAGTCAAGTTATGGCTCGCTAACTGCATTTCTCAATAACGATAACTTATGTGGAGCAATCTTTGTAGACTTTAAAAAAGCATTCGATATGATTGATCACTCTATTTTAATCAGAAAATTAGAAACAATGAAAGTAAATCTTAAGCTGGTGAAGTTAATTAAATCATTCCTGACAGACAGACAACAAGTGGTGTCTTACAATAATTCTTTGTCCAACCCAACTGTTGTCGATATCGGTGTTCCTCAGGGTTCTATCCTCGGCCCTCTTCTCTTTGCCGTATACATTAATGATCTTCCTCTGTACATCAAACACTCATCCTGTGACCTGTTTGCCGATGACTGTACTGTTTACACCAGTGACAAAAGTTGCGCCACACTAGAACTATCTTTACAAACTGATACACATAATATTATTAAGTGGAGCAACGAGAATCGAATGCAAATAAATATTAGTAAAACGAAATGTATGTTAATATCAACCAGACAAAAACTACAAAACTCGCAGAAAACAACACTTCAGCTCTACATTGGAACATCACTGTAACTGTACTTTTCTCTTGTTGAGGTGATCACTGGCCCAAGACAGTATACATGTTGTTAGGTGTGTAGTGCGAGCGGATGATGAAATGAGTGTGGGTGCGAATGAAGGCGCGAATGTGTTTAGGCTCTTATGTATGTAGACCCTGCAACCCATACACTCACATGTAGTAGTCAAGGATGCTTGGACACTGCAGACACGTTTCAAAACATTTATTGACGAGAACACACATGGTATCAACAGGAACAGTCATTGTAAACAAGGTCATGCTGACCGGAAATCGATAGGTATACATTAGGCATTCAGCAAGCTGGTAAACATTTGAATATTCGTGCATGGTCAATACAATGTTCTTCAATAAGGACAGTTCGTGGCGTCGCCCTGGGATTACTGACTAAACGCGTCAGATACCTTCATCACTTTGACACATAGGTGCAACTTGGCATTCCCCGCCAATTGCACATTATCAGGCTGTAGTATAATAGCCGAAAAACACAGGCCTCGTTCTGACGTCGGCTGTGTACTTCTGATAAGCAGGTTACCATCAACCCTGCAGTAATGCTTATTGTAGACATAAATTCCGCCAATCTGCGGTTCCCACAATATATCTTCGTCACTGGATTTCTGGACAAAATAAAGACTAATAGTCTTGGATGGCTACCTTGAGCACGACATATATGTTCTGTAATGGAGGACCGGTGAGCTGCAGTTCACAGACTAGGCAATCTTCTAACATGTTCTGCTACCGAAAGCATAGTAATGGAAAAAGTCGGTATTACCTGTAACCGAGTCCACAGAACTTAACAAGGAACTCTGCTGTCATTCCAACGCACAGAGATTCACTGGGGAAAACTGCCAGTGCAGTCACTTCGAAGATTCCCCCCGAAAAACACAATGGACTCTCGTCCCTTCAGAAACCAGGACACTTTCCGGCTTGCCGGAAGTCTAACTCAACTCCCGCTTAAAAAACCCTGCCCATGGGCATACGCCCGAACTGTCTACCTTTGACCCTAAAGGTCAAACACAATGAATGAATAAACAAGGAAGACAACCCCTAATCAACCTGACATCGCAGGTAAAGACACAATTATTCTTATGATAAAAACATAAGCAAATAACTTGACAGATGACTCCGTCAAAAATGACAGCAACATATTACTACAGCCCCCCTGTAAAAAAAAATGAAATTTTTTTTTTTTAATATGTCCATGAGCAAGATTTCACAAGTATCACTTATGTGCTCATGAAAAAAATGAACCTAATATCAGGTACAATAGACGCATAAACAAAGCGTCTGAAGAGGATACAAATCATCTCCCAACATAGGAGAAAATATTTCCTTTAAGCCAAACAAACTAAGGGGGTACCATTAAAGAAACCTAAGTTGCTGGCAATACCAATCATATATCAATCATTACTAAATACTATAATTATAGCAATATACAAATGTCATGAATTACAATGCTATATTAGCAACATATCACTGATGGATGGACAAAATGAAATTTGTTAAATTATCTAAACATCATCCAAATACATTTGTATTACAACATATTAGGATATTAAGGACAGACAAAAGTCTGAAAGTGTATCAGGAAAAACTAGGACACAAGATTTAACTGGAATCATGTGGGCATCTGGACAATATGTCCGCCATCACATTATCCGAACCACGGATAGCTCGCACCGTGAAATGGAAAGGCTGAAGAGCAATAGCATAACGAGTAGATCTCGAGCTCTTCAAATCCTTACTTTGCATAGCCGTAAGAGCTTTTTGGTCGGTTTCCATAAAGAAATGCGCGCCCAGAAGGAACCTTTGTAGCTTAAGAATGGACCAAACCATAGCCAACAATTCACGGTCTAAAACCGAGTAATTCCTTTCTGCCGCATTTAGCTTCCTAGAAATATACATTACAGGATGCAGAGTTCCTGAATATTCCTGCATTAGCGCCGCTCCAATCCCAGTGGAAGAGGCATCACTACGAAGAACAAAAGTCTTATCAATCGTTGGTAGTCTTAAGATAGGATGAGATGAGAACAAATTCTTAACCTGATCCAATGAAGATTGGCATTCCTGGGACCAACGCACCATATTAGGAGAACCTTTTTTCAATAACGATGAAAGTGGTGCCATAATGGAGGACAGATTCTCAATGAATCTTCCATAGAATTGTATCAATCCCAAGAGACTACGCACTTGCTTTTTTGTCTTCGGAACCGAGATATTTAATATCTTCGAAATGTTTTGGTCCTCTGTCTTCAACAGACCATGACCAACTCGATGACCTAGGAAGGAAATTTCACTAAACCCAACAAAAGCTTTAGAGGGTTTTGCAGTCAAACTATGCTCCCGTAGAGTAGATAGCAATTCCTTTAGACCCAAATAGTGTTCTTCCCAAGTATCGCTGAAAAGACAGATGTCGTCTAAATATGCGATGACATCTGCACGATCTGATAGAATTCGTCGCATCATGCGCACGAAAGTCGCTGGGGCGTTCATAAGCCCGAAAGGCATAAAATTCCATTGAAACAGACCCCTAGGTGTCGAAAAAGCAGTGAGAGGTTTGGCGTGTTCCGTCAGTGGGACTTGCCAATAACCTTTCGACAAGTCTAGTTTAGTAAAGAATTTAGCTTTAGAAAGTCTAATAAGTAGATCATCTAATAATGGCATAGGTTCAGCATCGAACTTCGTAACTTGATTTAATTTGCGATAGTCAACGCAAAGACGTATGTTATTGTCTTTCTTTCGAACAATAACTATCGACGAAGAATAAGCTGAAGTGGATGGTTCAATTATTTGCAGTTGAATCATTTCATCCAATTCTTTCTCGACTTGTGCTTGAAAATGAATAGGTATTGGGTATGGTCTTACTCTGATCGGATTACGATCAGTAAGTATGATGTCATGTTCTATGACATCTGTGTGTCCAGGAATGTCGGTAAGGACATCCTGATATGATTGTAGCGTAGAGGATACTTGACGTTGCTCCTCAAAAGACAAGTTCGAAGAGATTGTAACGTCCCTCCACGATTCCGTTGAATTCAGTGGAATCGCAGGAAGAGGTAAGTTAACGTCAGAAAAAATAGTTTCCTCATCCTGTATAACGGACAGGGATGAGATGTGACCATGTTGGACTGGAGAGTCGTCCGTCGCCTGGAAAATAGGCTGCAAATAGTCTGGACGTTCAATAAACTCTGTTAGCATATTTATATGGAAGGTTTTATGCTTTCCATCCACATCGACGATGTAGTCGACATCGGAAATTTTGGAGACTATAGTGTATGGACCTTTCCATGAAATGAGAAGTCTGTTCTCTCTTGAGGGAAGTAAGACATACATGGATTTTGTTGTTTCCAAGAAAAACTATTATCAGGTTGGTAACTTTTATTAAAGTTCCTATAGTCACTGGGATCAACATGTTGAGGACAATTAAATTCCCTCCAATTCTTTAAAGAAGAACCATCACGTGATGGACGCGTTTGGCAATGTCCACAATCACGGTTATTCCTCTTAATAAAGTTGCTTCTATTTTTCCCTGTAGCAATATGCTTAACAGGTACATCGTACTGACTGAGCTGAGTACGATGGGTACTAACAGTTTTGTTTTCTTTTACCCACTTATCAGGAATCTGGGAATTCGATGCACGGTTTCCCTGAGGAATCTTAACATGATACTTATCAAAGTCCTCACCGTGATCCAAACTTGATTTACCTTTGTTGGCCTGACGCCAACTCCCATTAGAGGCAGTATTGTTATTCCGTGGGAAACTATATTTTCCACAAAAATTTTTGTTCCCATATTGCTTAATGTTACCATGAGCATTAAGTGCATGGATGTTTTTTTTCCTCCCAAATAGAAATTTGTTGCGGTGTGCATTCCCTAACCCCATGAATACGACCGATTATAAGATCCGCAATAGGATTAGGAAGAAGACATGCATGGACATCTCCTGTGAAGAAGGGAGTGTCAATCCTAATAATAGCAGTAGGATATTCTTCTATGGTCCCATCAAATGTAACACATTTGATTGTTTTTCCAGTGGCACAGCAAGGATCTATCAGAGACTGCCTAACCCCGACGGTAGTACATCCCGAATCGAAAAGTACTGAGACTAGCCTATCATTTATTAGACCTTTATGTAAGATGAGAGATCCTCTCCCATCATGCGCAACTGTAGCAGGTAGAGCAGGAAGAGGGTGACCACAACTTAGAGTAGATACAGTCGATGAGTCGAACAATGTTAAGCATTGGGGGCATTCAGTTGCTCTCCCAAAATCGAAAGCACAACCAGTGATAGCCCTAGAGTTACCACTATCATTTACTGTATTACAGGCTCCATCAAACTCTTGTTGTGCAGAGTTTGCCTGTTGGAAAGGTCTTTTTTTGTTAAACCTAGGTCTGCCTCGATTATCATTTCCCCTGTAATTATTTCGACTATCATTTCCCCTGTAATTGTTATCATATTGCCTATTGTAATCATCATTCCGGTTTGAATCCCGGTTTCTAAATTCACCATCGTCATAATCTTGACGTCGAGAATGGTTATCTCGAAAGCTCGAATGGTTATTATTACGATAACCCTTGCGAAAGTGTCTAAGATTATTACCATTAAAATTACGAGAACTACCATCTTGTCTCCAATTCATAGACGAAGAACCATCATGTGTTGGATTACTCCGCTTCTGAGTGTAATTCTGATTACTTCCCCTATTCCAGTTTTGTTGAGCACCCTGAAATTTTTTTTTGAAATTAGGGCCATATGGTGTTGCCGAAGCAGCTGGCAACCCTTCTTTCACTTTAGAATTGCTAACTGTAGCATGGGGATGCGCGGTGGCATACTGACAACAGTATTCCTCCATATCTTTTAAGTTTTTAGGCTTACGCTCATGAAGGAATGCAAGAAAAGAATCATTAACAGATGACAAAACCTTATCTCGCAATAATAAGTCCATTAGACCTTCATATGTTTTCTCAGTCTGAGACAACTCAACCCATCGTGTAAATGTACGACGTATTTTTGTAACAAAATCAGAGAAATCTACTCCATTTTCTGGCAACATTGTCCTAAAACGAAGACGATAGTCTTCTTCTTTTAGTTGGTATTTTTTTAGCAATGCTGCTCTGACAACATCATAATTAGTCCTGTCATGTTCGTCTATTGTCATAAGAGTAGTCACTGTGTCACCTGTAAAAAATTCCATCAGTTGTTCAACATATTTTTCCTTTTTTATGTTATGCGTATCGCATAAAAATTGGAATCTATCTAGATAATCTGCTACGTCATCCTTTAAAGGATTGAAATGAGGTAGTTTGATCCTACTTACAAACTCCTTTGTCGTACTCGAAGTTATTTGATGAGCACCTGGACTCGCCAATTTCAATTTCTCTAACTCCAAAGTTGCGAGTCTTTCATCAAGTTCCATTTTCTGTTTTCTTTCCTCATGTTCCATTTTTCTAATTTCAGCCTCAGCAGCAGCTTGAAGTTGGAGTTTTTTCTCCTCAGCAGCAGCTTGAGCTTTCCTCTCCTCAGCAGCAGCTTGAGCTTTTCTCTCCTCAGCAGCAGCTTGAGCTTGAAGTTTTTTGTCTTCCATTTCCATCTGGAATTTTCTTTCATCAGCTGCAGCTTGAGCTTTCCTCTCCTCAGCAGCAGCTTGAGCTTCAGCAGCAGCTTGAGCTTTTCTCTCCTCAGCAGCAGCTTCTTTTCTCTTGAGCTTAAGTTTTTCTCTCTCAGCAGCTTTCTTTGATACCTTTTCTCTTCTTCTATCTTCTATTCTCAGCATCTAGCTTCTTTAGTTCAGCTTCTGCTCTCCTTTGTTCAGCTTCTGCTTTCAATTTAATTTCCTCTTTTTGTTTCTTTTCATCTGACTTTAATGCAATGGCGAATTGAGCAGATGAATATTCTTCCAATTCTTTACCAGACTTACCAAGGGTCAACCCTTGCTGGATGAAGAAATCCAATGTAGACATTCTGTCTAATGAGATCAGAAACCTGAAAAAATTAACTAATTACCTTATCCCACTTCAATGGGAGACAAGTCTGAAATGCTAGACTTGTATACTCACTTCACTTTATTTCACTCTCTTAGTCTTAGACAAAGACCTTGTATGGTCCTCTTGTTTATAATGTAACAAAAAATCACTTGAGTACCTGTGGAAAATAATTCCTTTATATCCCACTCACTATGGGCACAAGTCTTTTTTTTTTTTTTTAAAGAACTTGAATATGTATTTCACCTTGTCTCAATCTTTGAGGATAACAAGTCTTTTATCAAAGAACTTGTATAAATATCTTATATAATAATATTTTATTAACAATCTCTATATGAAGAGTGTACCTTATCAATAATAATAATAATACATGACCAAGTGTATGTATGTAGACTGTGTATGACAATAATGTAGAACAATCATAAATACAAAGACAAAGATACAGAACAATGACCGAAAACGTTCGCGGAAGTCAAATAAACAATACAGCAAAAAGTAAAGAAAATGTTACACAAATGTGTAATGATGACCGCGAAAAATAAACAAGACAAATGGCAACACTGTTATAAACGAAAAGGTGTAAAGAAATAAACGGAAGGAATGAGAGAAGAACAGATACAAACAAAATTAGTCGAAAATCAAAGAACGGAAAAATAACGAAAACAACACTAACTGATGTCGTCACAGCTAAAAAAAAAATATAGCAACAAAAGTCGCTAGCAAATTTCAATTAAGAAAATTGCAATCCCTACAGAACGCTTACAGTAACCCTCGATTAAGTGGCATATTTACTGTAAGACCCACCAACCGAAAACCCGCAAAAAAAAAAAACACAAGAAAAATACACAACAATAGTACAATTAACATAAATAGCAATCAATTCAATGTGTTGCAAAATAAAGCTTAGTCACACATGATATTAAAGTAACTAACTTGCTCCTTGCGAACACAGAAACAAAATGTCAAGCGCGCACTGAATGTCAAATCCACTGTAGCATAAAGTGGTATTCACGAACAAAAGTTACTATGACCTTCTCGACTTAGGACTTGCACATAGAATGTTTACAATTTCCACGTACTGTTTACAAACACTTGACCTCGAACAATATAGCTTGAATGCTCGGGCGTAGAAAAGTCTGTTGTTGACTGAAACGTGTAAACGACCAGCGGTACCGTTTACAAAAAGGGACTCGACTTGCAGTTGTGGTCCACGTAGCAAATGCCTAGATGTTAACTTCAGTACTTGCCCTGTTGTGGTTTATGTAGCATTATAACATAAATGCTAGCACTGTTTATCTGGGTCAACAGTTGATGACCTATTTCTGTCCTGTTGTAGCCAAAACTTGCAAGTGTAGAATTAGCGATGTGTGTTACAGCTGTCCAGTGTGTAGCTTAGACCCACAGATCAGAAATGTAATGTGTACTTGTCCTTCTCACGCAAATAGCCCCATGAAATGTAAATTTCTGGACCACATTAATGTCATCAATAATGTTAATTGCTCGCTCTGTCCACCAGAAATGTATCAGAAGAGCCCACGTAACTGGTCCACCAAAAATGTAACTGTACTTTTTCTCTTGTTGAGGTGATCACTGGCCCAAGACAGTATACATGTTGTTAGGTGTGTAGTGCGAGCGGATGATGAACTGAGTGTGGGTGCGAATGAAGGCGCGAATGTGTTTAGGCTCTTATGTATGTAGACCCTGCAACCCATACACTCACATGCAGTAGTCAAGGATGCTTGGACACTGCAGACACGTTTCAAAACATTTATTGACGAGAACACACATGGTATCAACAGGAACAGTCATTGTAAACAAGGTCATGCTGACCGGAAATCGATAGGTATACATTAGGCATTCAGCAAGCTGGTAAACATTTGAATATTCGTGCATGGTCAATACAATGTTCTTCAATAAGGACAGTTCGTGGCGTCGCCCTGGGATTACTGACTAAACGCGTCAGATACCTTCATCACTTTGACACATAGGTGCAACTTGGCATTCCCCGCCAATTGCACATTATCAGGCTGTAGTATAATAGCCGAAAAAACACAGGCCTCGTTCTGACGTCGGCTGTGTACTTCTGATAAGCAGGTTACCATCAACCCTGCAGTAATGCTTATTGTAGACATAAATTCCGCCAATCTGCGGTTCCCACAATATATCTTCGTCACTGGATTTCTGGACAAAATAAAGACTAATAGTCTTGGATGGCTACCTTGAGCACGACATATATGTTCTGTAATGGAGGACCGGTGAGCTGCAGTTCACAGACTAGGCAATCTTCTAACATGTTCTGCTACCGAAAGCATAGTAATGGAAAAAGTCGGTATTACCTGTAACCGAGTCCACAGAACTTAACAAGGAACTCTGCTGTCATTCCAACGCACAGAGATTCACTGGGGAAAACTGCCAGTGCAGTCACTTCGAAGATTCTCCCCGAAAAACACAATGGACTCTCGTCCCTTCAGAAACCAGGACACTTTCCGGCTTGCCGGAAGTCTAACTCAACTCCCGCTTAAAAAACCCTGCCCATGGGCATACGCCCGAACTGTCTACCTTTGACCCTAAAGGTCAAACACAATGAATGAATAAACAAGGGAAGACAACCCCTAATCAACCTGACATCGCAGGTAAAGACAATTATTCTTATGATAAAAACATAAGCAAATAACTTGACAGATGACTCCGTCAAAAATGACAGCAACAATCACTAATTGAAAACGTAAATGAACATAAAACTCTAGGTCTAACTGTTGACCAGCACCTAAGTTGGAACTCACATGTAAGTGCACTCACAAAGCTAACGGCACAAAAAGTTTACCAATTAGCCAAAATCAAACACTTCCTGGATGAGGGGGCACGGAAAATGTTCTACACATCTCACATACAAACATACCTAGACTATTGTTCCACAATCTGGGATGGTTGTTCCATATCCAACACAAAAAGGCTTCATTCACTTCAAAAACGTGCAGTGCGCCTAGTTGCTGATAAACACCAAACACATTGTTCAGATTTATATAACTATCTTAAAATATTACCCCTTAGAAGGCGCTTCCTATTTAACAAAGCTAAATTCGCTCACAAAATCTTGTCACAGAATGCTCCAACGTATCTGTGGCCTCTTTTAAAATTCAATGAAAAACGTAGTAACCGCTTAAACCAGTTACAGGTACCCAAGCCCAGGCTAGATTTGTTCAAGAAGAGCTTGGCTTACTCAGCTGCTCATCTTTGGAACAATCTTCCACATGATCTTAAAAACATGCACAGTCCCTACTCATATAATCGTAGACTGTTCAAATACATTATGAGTGCCAATTATATGCCGCCCTAAGGGATTATATTTCGAATTATTATCTAATATACTGTATGGAGGGTCTAATGATCTAGTTTTTCATTTTAATATATCTTACTTCTTAATTGTAATCAAATACTGTAAATGTATGCTTTTATACTACTTATAATGTTGCATCGCCATTAAACTAACACCTTAAGTATGGAGAATGTCTGAATAACTAGCAATAAAAGATGAATAAGAGGAAGGGCAAAATGTAAGACGGGCCTATATGCACGATTCTCATCTATCAGTCAATACCCTTTACCTCCCTAAGGAGCATAGGTCATAACGCTGGATCTCGTATAGTGGAGGCGTAAACAATTCACTCCCTGTGGCAGTATCTGTTTGGGACTCAAAGCTGCTCACCTGTGGGAACATTTTCCGCATGTGCTGACAACACACTAAGTCCCAGGTCATTCAGCAGCGGATTCTCAAAATGTCACGAGTTCTTATTATATACCACCATAAACTATCTATCTATCTATCTATCTATCTATCTATCTATCTATCTATCTATCTATCTATCTATCTATCTATCTATCTATCTATCTATCTATCTATCTATCTATCTATCTATCTATCTATCTATATATCTATCTATCTATCTATCTATCTATCTATCTATCTATCTATCTATCTATCTATCTATCTATCTATCTATCTATCTATCTATCTATCTATCTATCTATCTATCTATCTATCTATCTATGTATTAATGTTTATTTTTATTTTTATTTATTTTATTTTTACATTCATTATTATTATTATTCTTTTTTAATGTTAAAAACGTACTTTAATTATGATGATTATTGCAAATGTAATATTACTTTTATAATGATAAATGCCTTAATTATGCTTAAAGTAAATGTGAGGATGAAAGGATATAGTATATATGATGAGAGAGAGAGGAAGGGCAGAATGTCAGACGGGCCTGCGTGCCCAATTCTTAACCCTTTGAAAATAAAGTTCGTTCGTTCGTTCGTTCGTTCGTTCTCACTGTTGCTGCGTATACAAATAGCTTCCAGTTGACCACTGTTTTCGTTGAATTTTTTTCAAGTAGACGTCTGAGAGTGTACGAAGAAAAAGGCGTCATGAGAATTGAGCTCAAGTTACTGCTACCACAAGCTCGTCAACTCCAGGATATCTGGCGTCATGAGAATTGAGCTGAAGTTACTGCTACCAAAAACTCGTCAACTCCAGGATATCTGGGTTTATCGCAAAGGGGAGCCAAAGAGGACGATGGAGATGGGGGTTTTATTAAGAACATAACCGCGCTAGCGTAGTGGTTACCACACTGCGCTGGCGACCGGGTGACCCAGGATCAAACCCGGGCGAGGACATTTGAAGATTTTTCGTCGACCGGGATTTGAACTGGATTAACTCGAGCCCTGCCGAGGACATTTGAAGAAGTGTCGTCGACCAGGGACTGGCGGCTCCTGAGCCGACCCAGCTCTAATGGGTACCTCCGAAATCGGCGAGTATCTGCCTGAATGGCGAGGGACACCTGTCTCTGTGCAAGAAAAAAGGGATACTCACGTAAAATCAGTCTCAGGTTAGACATACTAACTTGAGATTTCGCCTCGGGTAATAGCGGGCGTAGGAAAAAAAAAAAAAATAAGAACATCATGAAAAAATGTGGCCTCTCACAAAAGAGTAAAAACTGTATCTTCTCAAAACGATGGATGGAGAGGGTGGAAACTCACTTGTATTTATTTGTATAACCTGTGTCGTATGGCATGGTTATTTCTCAAGTGTTCTTCTGTGTAAAGATTTACGTGAATTCTGTTTTACCACATGATAGTTGTTGTTTTATCTCTCTATCCCTCTCTCTCCATCTCCATCTCTCTCTCTCTCTCTCTCTCTCTTTCTCTCTCTCTCGCTCTCTGCTTTTTTCTTCACTTAGCTTTTCGGTTGTTTTTTTTTTACATACTTAATCTTCACTGTCTATTCGCAGATATAACATCCATGTTTGCGTCTATCCATGTAACAGCATCACGAGTATTCGTATTTATTGTTCATGTTTTTTATTTACTTCTCGCTTTCTGTTTTTTTTTTTTTAGTTTGTCCCTGACGAAAGCCTTCTGGCCGTAAAGTAGATCTCTTCTTGCCTTTTGTCCCACATAATTGTTCCCCCTTATACTCCACATGCCTGACAGTGTATAGTTTTTTTTGCTTTTATTTTTGGTTCGGTTTTTGCCTTCTTTTGGCGGGGCGCGTTCCTTTCAACCTATTTGGTTATATCAGAGCGCATTTACCATCCCAAAAAAAAGTCAACTCTGTTGACTGCTAACCCGATCAGCGTTAATAGATACTAAGTCCTGAAAAGGACTAACATTATCTATCTGCTAGCATAAAGCCCTAAATAGGACTCGCCAGCTGCGCCAACGCCCGAACTAGACATTACAGTGTAAAGTTACTTCCTGTCAAATTGTACAGAAATAGTTGATTTCCGGCCCACGGTGTAGGTGATTATTCAAATACCGGAGGATCTTTAATGTTCACTTAATTAAGGCGGAGAGGAAGATAATGATGTAGAGAGAGAGAGAGAGAGAGAGAGAGAGAGAGAGAGAGAGAGAGAGAGAGAGAGAGAGAGAGAGAGAAAGAGCGAGAGAGTATACAATATTATGTTAATAGTTTTAGTTTATAAACAATGCCTGTAGATGTCCCTCAAGGTGAACATCGGTTTGATGAGTTGTAACCAGAGCGAGTCAATGTTTGTTATTTCCAGCCCTCGCTCCACAGAATGTTGGTATAAACTAAACTCAAGCAATGTTTGACTTGTCGTTCCGCGTGTGATGGGTGGATATCATGATAAACCTCCGAGAATACTGGAATTTAATCCCTCTTAATGGGTGGGGAATATGAGTGCTTTCTGTAGAGTTGGGCTGAGCTGAAGGCAGAAATATTGAGGCATGCGACTTCTTTTTGTGTGCGTGAGAGTGCAACTTTGCTGAGTATGTCAGGGTGTGAGAGTGTAACTTTGCTGAGTATGTCAGGGTGTGAGAGTGTAACTTTGCTGAGTATGTCAGGGTGTGAGAGTGCAACTTTGCTGAGTATGTCAGGGTGTGAGAGAAGTTGCCTTTGTTCTGTGTGTGGGTGTCACGGATTGCCTCCCCTGCTTTGCAGTAGTGGTCCACCAGTGGCCAAAACTCAAGAGTATCTAAAATGGGTCGTCAAAGGTGTCCACCTTCACACTAGATTACTCTTGGCAGAGTTTTAGATAGAAGGGTAAAGACGCTTCTATCCCCAGGTAGTGTTCATAAGATATTTCCGAAGTCAAGAACAATGCTGTATTGGCTGAGCAATTGTTAACTTATTATCGGTCCGCCGCCTTTTATGAAGAATTAAACAATGGTTATAGCCCGTTCAAGCCCTCAGCTACTGTAAATCCAACCTAATATCCTTCTACATGAAGTAGCTCTATAGAAGTATATATATACATATATTAAATAATCTTGCTCAGACGTATGCTTTCACACTTAAAATAACTGAATCAACTAAGATTGTTATGTTTTAAAATAACATGTAACACATTTAATAATCAATTAGTTTTAACAGGTTAAAATAAATAGAATGATGGTGGATTTTAGATGAATAATTAATTATATGTGTGTGTGTGTCGGAGAGGAGAGGAGAATACAACTGCTCTGAGTTTGAGTGTGGCGAGAATGGCTGTATGCTTGGTAACAAAAACTGTACATATCTGCACGTGTACATCAACTCTGTCTGGATTGGTCAAAGCTGTATAGCTCTACAAATGTTCGTGTCTAATAATAACGTTTCTTCTTTTCAAATGAATCTTTTTTTTCGCGACTTTATCTTCTTCTTCTTCTTTGATCCTTAGCCGCCGACTGTCAAAGCAGTCAGTGGCCATCACGTCTGGTGGCGTCTTGTAGGGCAGCAACAAACTGCTTCCACTTTGTTCAGTTGGCGGCCATCCTTCGTACAGTGCCTCAGCTCTGGTTCATTCTTTGCATCTCAGCCTCCACAGTTCTCCGCCAAGTTGTTTTTGGTCGACCTCTCTTTCGCTTTCCTTCGGTGGTCCATAGCATAGCTGTTCTTGTGATGGCATCGGGGTCTCTTCTGAGGACGTGGCCAATCCAACTCCAGCGTCTGCCAGCTATGATGGTGTGCATGTCCTCTTGGTTACTCCGAGTAAGTAGTTCTTCGGCCAAAAGATTCGGATAATTTTCCTTAGGCAGATTGTGTGCAAGGAGGACAGTTTTGACATTTCCTTCTCTGGAACTCTCCAACATTCCGCACCATAGAGAAGCACAGAAAGTGTACAGCTCTCATATAATCTTAATTTGGTGTTTGTGCTGTACTGGGAAGAATTCCAGATGTTGTTGAGACTAGCAAAGGCTGTTCTCACTTTATTCATTCTGTTGTTGATGTCTTTGCTTGTTCTGCCGTCTAGTGTTACTATGCATCTGATGCGTGATGCCATATGATGATGGATGGCATCCGCATGTCTGGTTTTGTGTAGTGTGTAGATGTGTTCAGTCAAAACAATGTTCATGCAACAATAACAGGGCAATCCACATAGGACGTCAGTAAACTCACGACGTATAAAGTCAATGAGTCTTGAAACAGCCGTTGACGTTTTTCTTCATTATTTATTGTGGACGCCACAGTGACAAAATGGTTACGCAAATGTGTAGGCACATCAAACAGTCATTATCACAGCAACATTCAATACAGCAATAAACGGTAGACAGCATTACAATGATGAGTCAGATGCATGTTATATTTCAAAGTGCTGTAAATGTAGTCAGATGAACAACTCCATCCTTTCTATAACAGCCAGGAGATAACCAGATGTATGAGATCAGTTCACTCTCCTTAGTTTGACTTCAGCAAGACAGACACGTCTGCCGAAGTATAAATAATGTCCTCAAGAATATCCTCTAGATAATAAAGGTTTTCTAAACCTAGTTCATTTAACAAAGTAGCAAGTAATGGTCCTTGGTACCTGCATCAACCGATGCAGTACAATGCAGCGACATGTGAGCTAGGAAAACATCTCGTGACAACGACTTTCGCAGACAGGCTATGAATCGAAATCGCTCACGACCCAAAATCAATAGAGTTAATGAAAGAGTCAATTTACCTTGCTTTCATGAAATACACAGAAATATCACGCCTCCCGACATGTGGGAAACACTAGAGGTATTATCTCGAATAAACGAAATATCCATTAAGAGGACTACACATCCCTGACAGAACAAAAATAGCGGAGATCCCCTCTTCAACGAGGCATCTCTTTCGCCATTCCAAATCGCTCACACCCACTAGTGGTGGGCGGAAACCGATCGACCAAACAACAAGACAAGTCATGCGCAGTCCAGCGCAAAAATGACCACAGCTCAAAAGTTAACTGCATTCGATACTAACGCGAGAAGACAAATGCTTACCGAGAAAAGTGACTATAGATTTCAAGCAGTTGTTGCCCTTGCGTTATAAAACAGATATTGAAATAAAACGATGTTGCGAGAATTTATCACGCAACATATCACCACCTCCTCCCGATTAAAAAAAAAATGTGGAACATATTTTTTTTTCAATATCAAAGAGCAAGCGATAAGCGGCTCAAAACGCACGAATTATGCGCTGATAATTAATTAAATTGCCAAACAATAGGCTAATTATAGAGTGTCTGGTGAGGATATACCTCAACAGAAAAATAAATATGTCTCAAAAAATATTCACATCGGGGGAGGTGTCACCAACACACATCACGTTAGCATGTAAACACAATATACGTATGCAAGTTACTATAATCATCATTAAACAGCATACTCTAATATTGTCTTTAAAAATGGATGTACAAATCTGATAGGAAAATTTAAATAGTACATTCTTTGACATGTAATGACATAAGTACATAGTAAAGTTAAACTACATGACGATCCAGGACATATGCTCTGGTATTCCGAGGGTAAGTACACAATCTAGAACTCGTAAGGTAAGTCCTCAGCTCAACAATGACATTCTGAGAAAGTACAAGCAATATAATGCTAATTAATAACTAATATGCTTCATAAGGTACAATACATTATTAATAATTGTGGCTGTTTAGTAAACTAACGGCCCTTATATTAACTACTCAGTCCTCCTCTATCATTTTAAAAAACGAACAGAAGAAGATGACAACAAAGCACGATAGTGTGTACATATAAAGTAAGTACAGATGTGCTAATCTATTGTAGAAATATAGGTGTGTTATGACTCTGTAATATATAGAAATATAGGACAGAAGTATTATTTGGAGTCATGTGGGCATCTAGACAAAATGTCAGCCATCACATTATCCGCACCACGGATAGCTCGTACCGTGAAGTGAAAAGGTTGAAGAGCTATAGCATATCGAGTGGATCTCGAACTCTTCAAATTCTTAGTCTGAATAGCTGTAAGAGCTTTCTGATCAGTCTCTAGAATGAAATGTGCGCCCAGGAGGAATCTTTGTAGCTTTAGAATTGACCAAACCATCGCTAACAACTCACGGTCTAAAACCGAGTAGTTCCTCTCTGCCGCATTTAGTTTTCTAGAAATGTACATAACAGGATGCAGAGTATTTGCATATTCTTGCATCAGTGCTGCTCCAATCCCAGTGGATGAAGCATCACTCCGAAGAACAAAAGTCCTATCAAGAGTAGGTAATCTTAAGATGGGAGGAGAAGAAAATATATTCTTGATTTGGTCTAGTGAAGATTGGCATTCTTCAGACCAACGGACCAGATTAGGCGAACCTTTCTTCAACAATGTTGAGAGAGGTGCCATGATCGAAGATAAATTTGGAATAAATCTCCCATAAAATTGAATTAAACCTAAGAGACTCCTAACTTGTTTCTTCGTTTTAGGAACAGAGATGTTCAGTATTTTGGAAGTATTGTGGTCTTCTGTCTTCAAGAGACCATGACCAACACGATGACCCAGGAAAGAGATTTCACCAAAACCAACAAAAGCTTTAGAAGGTTTTGCTGTCAAATTATTCTCACGTAGAGTGGACAGTAAGTCATATATAAGAGTGGACAGTAAGTCATATAACCCTAAATAGTGATCTTCCCAGGTATCACTGAAGAGACAGATGTCATCTAAGTATGCGATGACATCCGAACGATGTGACAGAATTCGACGCATCATGCGAACGAAAGTGGCAGGGGCGTTCATGAGACCAAAAGGCATAACATTCCATTGAAATAGACCCCTAGGTGTAGAAAAAGCAGTAAGAGGTTTGGCATGCTCTGCTAAAGGCACTTGCCAATAACCTTTAGACAAGTCAAGTTTAGTGAAGAATCTAGAATTAGAAAGTCTAATCAGTAGATCTTCTAACAAAGGCATCGGTTCAGCGTCGAACTTTGTGACCTGATTCAATTTGCGATAATCAACGCAAATTCGTATGTTCTTATCCTTCTTCCGGACAATAACCATGGAATAAGAATATGGTGAAGTCGATGGTTCAATTATATTTAATTGAATCATTTCATCCAATTCCTTTTCCACTTGCGACTGAAAGTGTATAGGAATAGGATACGGCCTAACCCTAATTGGATTATTGTCGGTAAGAATTATGTCATGTTCTATGACATCTGTGTGTCCAGGAATTTCAGTGAGAACATCCTGAAATGTTTGTAACATCGACGAGACTTGTCGATGTTCGTCACCAGAAAGATTAGGAGAAACAGAAACGTTTTTCCAAGATTCCGTGGAATGTAATGGAACCACTGGAAGGGGAAGGTTGACATCAGAGAAGGTAGCTTCCTCATCCTGAATGACAGACAGGGATGAATAATGACCGTGAGGTGCAGGAGCATCATCCGTTGCCTGGAAAATAGGCAGCAAATAGTCCGGACGTTCGTGAAATTCCGAAAGCATGTTTATGTGGAAAGTTTTATGCTTTCCATCAATATCGACCACATAGTCAACATCGGAAATCCGAGAGACTATTGCATACGGACCTTTCCATGCAATAAGAAGTCTATTTTCCCTACTGGGGAGTAGGACGAATGCTTTGTCACCTGGACAAAGTTGTCGTAGACATCTATTCTTGTTAGCAAACTGTCTTGCCTTCTCTTTAGCAATTTCTGATGAAGCAGTTGCTAGCTTACATGCCTCAATGATCTTTTGTCTAAGAGCAATGACATACTCATATGAGGATTGAGTTTCATCGCTAATATCATCGGCAGTGATGAGATCGTGTAATAAAGACATAGGGCCGCGTGGACGCGCGCCAAAGACAAGTTCGAAGGGAGAAAATCCTGTGTGTTCATTAGGGACTTCTCTATAGGCAAAGAGAGCCGCGGGTAAAACCCTGTCCCAATCTTGAGGATGATCTTCAGTTATCTTACCAAGCAAAGTCTTGAGCGTTCTATTCAGACGCTCAACTAACCCATTAGACATAGGATGGTAGATACTACTGAGAGATCGTTCAATATGTAAGGTAGACATTACCTGTGACATAGTGTCAGATATGAGTTGAGTGCCATGGTCTGACAATATTTCTCTGGGGAACCCCAAGCGAGAAAATATCAACCAAAGAGCATCTGCGATATCTGTAGTAGATATGCTCTTAAGAGGAATAGCCTCTGGCCAACGTGTGCACATATCGACACATGTAAGGATAAACTGATGTCCTCTGGCCGACTTGACCTTAAAAGGGCCAATAATATCTATGGCCATTTTCTGAAACGGCCGAATAGGAATGTCAGCAGCCTGGATAGGCGCAGCATGTCGTGGTCCTCTAGATTTGACCTCCTGACATACCTTGCATGATCGGCAGTAAATACGAATGTCCTTATTGACAAAAGGCCAAAAGAAAGCCGCAAGGACTCTCGACTTCGTACGGGCAAAACCCATATGTCCAGCACATTGCGAGTCATGAGCATGTTGTAATATTTGGACTCTCATGCTCTTGGGAACAAGAATTTGCGAATGTGCCGACGTAGTCGAATCTTGTACCATACGTACAAGTACGCCGTTTCTCATTGCAATCCAAGATTTTCTATTTGTATCCTGATTCGGATCACCTTTCTTCGCAAGAACGAAGAATTTTTTTTAAAGAAGGATCTTCTTCTTGCAATTTTATGAAAGAGTCACGAGTAATTACTAAGTGACTATCTTGGCTATCAACTTCATTATCACTATTCAGTGAAGTTTCGGGTGTTTGTAGAGCTTGTGCTCTTGTAACTACTGCATTTGTAGCTTGCATGTTATTATCTTCCCAAGCAGCAATCTGCTGTGGGGTACACTCCCTAACTCCGTGAATACGACCAATAATAAGGTCCGCAATAGGATTAGGTAAGAGACAAGCATGCACATCTCCAGTAAAGAAAGGAGTGGCAATGCGAATTACAGCAGTAGGATATTTTTCTAGAGTGCCGCCAAATGTGACACATTTAATAACCCTTCCTGTAGCACAAGATGGATCTACAAGCGATTGTCTAACACCAATAGTGGTGCATCCGGAATCGAAAAGTAGTGAGACCGGAGTATCATTAACAAGACCCTTATGTAGAATTAAAGAACCCCTCCCGTCATGCGCAACAGCAGCAGGAAGAGCGGGAAGTGGGTGACCACAACTCAAAGTAGTTATGGTACCCGGTTCGAATAAAGTACTGCATTGGGGGCATTTGTTTGCTCTCTCAAAGTCAAAAGCAGAACTAGTGACAGCGTCAAAGTTTTTATTATCAACAACATGATTACAGGCTCCCTCAGTTTCCTGTTGTACAGCATTAGCCTGCTGATATCTCTTTTTTTTGTGTTGAGATCTACCCCGACTATTATTACCTCTGAAGTTATCAGAGTTATTATTATCTCTGCAGTTATTATTGTCTCTATTGTAATTGTTATACTGGTTCGAATTCCAGTTTCCACGATTACTATCATGTTCACATTGATGCGAACATCTATTTGTTTGGTTCTGAGGTCTTCGGCAGGAATAACCTCTATTACCATATCCTCTTTTGAAATGCTTATAATTATTAGGGTGATAGTAACGACCACTATCAGGTTGTCTCCAATTCTTCGAAGAAGAATCACCATGAAATTGGTTTCCATGATTTTGACAGAAATTACCGCTGCCCTTTCTATCAAAATTTTGTTGGGATCTACGAGCAAAGTTTTGACCATACGGAGCTGCCGAAGCAACTGGTAAACCTTCTTTCACCTTAGAGTTACCCATGGTTATGTGTGGGTGCGCAGTTACGTATTGGCAACAGAAATCTTCCATTTCTTTTATTGTTTTAGGTTTACGTTCATGAAGGAAAGCAAGGAAAGACTCATTGACAGACGACATGACTTTGTCTCTAAGTATTAAGTCCATAAGTCCTTCATAAGTTTTTTTCCGTCTTAGATAGTTCAACCCATCGTGAGAAAGTAATGCGTATTCTTGCAATAAACTCGGAGAATTCAACTCCATTTTCAGGTAACATGTTTTTAAATTGTAGACGATAGCCGTCTTCGTTAAGCTGATATTTCTTTAACAAAGCGGCCCTGACAACCTCATAATTGTTCTTGTCAGGTTCATCCACCATATTTAATATACTTAGAGCTTTACCTGTCAGTATCCCTGATAACTGATAAACATATTTTGCTTTGTCTATGTTATGAGCTGTACATGCTTGTTCAAATCTGTCCAGATAGAACATTATGTCATCACTGGAAGGACTAAATGTTGGTAACTTAATCTTAAAAGTATCATTATTAGCCTTCCCAGAAGATGAACCCTTGTTTGAATCATTACCATTACTCATGCTCGTCAATTTCAATTTCTCCAACTCTAAAGCTAAGAGTTTTTCTTCATGTTCCATTTTTGCTTTCCTCTCATCAGACTCTCTTTGTAACTTCCTTTCTTCAGCTTGAGCCTGCATTTGAAGTCTTTCATTTTCAGCTTCTTTTTCAAGTCTTTTATTTTCAGCTTCTTTTTCAAGTCTTTTATTTTCAGCTTCTTTTTCAAGTCTTTTTTTTATTCTCAGCTTCTTTTTCAAGTCTTTTATTCTCAGCCTCTAGCTGTAGCTTTCTTTCCTCAGCTTCTGATTCCCTTTTTTGTTTTTCCATTTCCATTTGGAATCTCTTTTCATCCACCTGCATCTGCAGTTTCTTTTGTTCAGCTTCCATATGCAGTTTCTTTTGTTCAGCTTCCATTGCTTTATCATATCGAGCAGTTGCAAATTCTTCTAACTTATCACCAGTCTTCCCAAGCAATTTACCCTGCTCAATAAAGTGCTCAAATGTAGACATGTTGTCTAACATATGAGTCCAAAACCTGAAATAATTAACTAATTTATTTCAAACCTAAGTGTAACAAGTCTTAATTAAGCACTTGTATATTCACATCACATTATATTATCCCAGTCTCTGTGGGAAACAAGTCTCCAATCAAAGAACTTGTATATGAAATATCAGCACTCAAATCTTGATCATAAGTGCACTTCTCATTCAATAGTGCACGACACTATTCATCATTCATTTATCATCAGTGTAGTAGTAACAGTGCATTAGCATAGCCCATTAACTAATTACTATAACTGTAAACAATGACTATGTAAACACATGCAGAATGTAAACATTGAAAATGTAAACAATACAAACAATGTAAACAATAACAATGTAAACAATAACAAAGATCAGCAACAATACAAAAACTTTCGCAGAAATCAACTAAAAATAAAGCAGAAATTAATGAAATATCACAAAAAATGTGACGATATCTGCGATAGAATTAAACAAAATACATGACACCACAGTGTATAAACAAAAATGTTGTATGAAACTAAATTATAGACAAGAGTAGGCTAACAAATACAAACAAATCACAACAAAACTAAAGAATGTGAAATAATAACGAAAACAATATTAAAACATGTCATCACAGCTAACATAAATAGCAACAGAAGTCGCTTAGCAAATTCCAGTATCGGAAATTTGCAAACCCTACAGAAAACGCTCACAATAGACGACCTCTATGACGTGGCATAATCTAACGGAGACACCACCCAACCGAGAACCCGCTGAAATATAAACATATAAATATACAAATAACATATAGACATATAACATATAGAATGAGATGATACACAGAAGACTCAGCAGAAGTATAAGGGCACAGTTTACATACAAACAGGCCACTTAACTTAAAGGCTTCCAATCGTAGAACAGCAGAAAAACGGATGTCAATCAACGTCCTAAAGAGCGAAGCTCCAACGATGATGGCACATCTGAACTGCTTCCACTGCTAACACGATGGTACAAGAGCTTCTGAAATACTGTGTGTTGAGTTGTTTCGGCACTTGACCTTCTAATCCAAAAGTAAGTTGATGGAAATCGGTACTTGGCCTTCTTCAGAAAACAACCCGTTTCAACCGGCACTTGACCTTCTCAAAAAACGACAGCACTGGAACCTTGACAGCAGCAACTTGCTTGACTTGCGTAAAAGATAACAGCAGTCCGAGTTATCCGGCAACATGTAACAACGCCGGGTACTGTCAAATTCTTGTTTCCGTCAAAAAATTGAAATTTGACTTTTACCGGGCAACGCCGAGTACTTTGAAAATTTTGAAGATGTTGACTGTATTGAAGAATGTTAATTTCTTGAAGGATGCTGATGAATTCTTGTTGAAAATGAAGTGGGTAAGGGACCCCGTGTTTGCTAGTACCAGAATCAAACCAGCTTATGGCCACCAAATGATGCGTGATGCCATATGATGATGGATGGCATCCGCATGTCTGGTTTTGTGTAGTGTGTAGATGTGTTCAGTCAAAACAATGTTCATGCAACAATAACAGGGCAATCCACATAGGACGTCAGTAAACTCACGACGTATAAAGTCAATGAGTCTTGAAACAGCCGTTGACGTTTTTCTTCATTATTTATTGTGGACGCCACAGTGACAAAATGGTTACGCAAATGTGTAGGCACATCAAACAGTCATTATCACAGCAACATTCAATACAGCAATAAACGGTAGACAGCATTACAATGATGAGTCAGATGCATGTTATATTTCAAAGTGCTGTAAATGTAGTCAGATGAACAACTCCATCCTTTCTATAACAGCCAGGAGATAACCAGATGTATGAGATCAGTTCACTCTCCTTAGTTTGACTTCAGCAAGACAGACACGTCTGCCGAAGTATAAATAATGTCCTCAAGAATATCCTCTAGATAATAAAGGTTTTCTAAACCTAGTTCATTTAACAAAGTAGCAAGTAATGGTCCTTGGTACCTGCATCAACCGATGCAGTACAATGCAGCGACATGTGAGCTGGGAAAAAACATCTCGTGACGACGACTTTCGCAGACAGGCTATGAATCGAAATCGCTCACGACCCAAAATCAATAGAGTTAATGAAAGAGTCAATTTACCTTGCTTTCATGAAATACACAGAAATATCACGCCTCCCGACATGTGGGAAAACACTAGAGGTATTATCTCGAATAAACGAAATATCCATTAAGAGGACTACACATCCCTGACAGAACAAAAATAGCGGAGATCCCCTCTTCAACGAGGCATCTCTTTCGCCATTCCAAATCGCTCACACCCACTAGTGGTGGGCGGAAACCGATCGACCAAACAACAAGACAAGTCATGCGCAGTCCAGCGCAAAAATGACCACAGCTCAAAAGTTAACTGCATTCGATACTAACGCGAGAAGACAAATGCTTACCGAGAAAAGTGACTATAGATTTCAAGCAGTTGTTGCCCTTGCGTTATAAAACAGATATTGAAATAAAACGATGTTGCGAGAATTTATCACGCAACAGCATCCTAGGTATGTAAATGTGTCTGTCTGTTCCAGTTTCTGGTTCCTTATTGTTATGGGCTCAGGACTGCCCACATTGAGTGTCATGACCTACGTCTTCTTTAGACTGATGTGCAGACACACTTGCTGGCTATACTTATTCAGTCTATCTGTTTTTTCTTGGATTTGTTGATGTGAATGTGCGAGTAGTGCAATGTCATCTAGATAAGACATAAACCTGACCCCTCTCCCCCGCCCCCCCCCCCCCCCATTTTTTTTCGCCCCAATTAAAAAAAGGAAGGGGAAAAAAGAAGAAAAGAACTAAGCACCACACAAAAAATGTAGAGGAGACCAAAATGATATTTTTAAAATTGTAAGGTGTAACCTGGTCGGTCTGTGCTCACTCAATAAATTCTGCACATTTTACTCACCGATCTTCTTGCGACCTTTCCCCCAATCAAATTTCCCTGTTTGTTTTATTCGTCATGCAGCAACTTCCTGTCTTGTTTTCACAAGACGATCCCAGCGTCTGGAACTCATCACAGGTCAAGAAGTGCTGTATTTACAACATGTTGGTGATATCCCAGTGAATATCCCAGACTTCACTGCTACAATGTGTATTCTAGACCTCACTGCTACAGTGAGTATCCCAGACTTCACTGTTAAAGTGACTATCCCTGACTTCACTGTTACAGAGAGTATCCCAGACTTCTTCAAAAAAAAGGACCTCCATTTACACAGAACATACATCTTTCTGTCATTCCTGTTTCCATCAACATGTTTTAGTTTTCAATGGCATACAACAGAACAGTGATGTCCCTAGAACGAACGACAAGCTATATTTCATCAGCGTGAAGACAAAAAAAGGGACACTGTTGCCGTTTGACATTTCTGCCCTAAAATAATTCAGTCTAATAGTTTGTTAATGGCAGTATGAGTAGGAAAGCTGAAAGCGAACAGGAGTTACAAGAACTAGTGAAGCAAGTGAACAGTATAAGTCATGAATATGGACTCGACATTAATATTGAGAAAACAAAAACTATGATAATTAGCAAAACAGACGATACGCGCACATTAAAGATAAGCGTAAATGTGAAAATCCTGGAACAAGTCAACAGCTACGTATATCTTGGTCATATAATAACAGAAAATGGCAGATGTGAAACAGAAATCAAGAAGAGAATAGGACTGGCCAAAGCTACATTCAACAACATGAAACATATACTGACATCTAAACAGTTAACTTACAAATTAAAACTGAGAATCATAAAGTGTTATATGTATTCTGCATTTCTGTATGGTGTAGAAGCATTGACGATGAATAAGCATTTTGAAGAAAGAATTGATGCTCTTGAAATGTGGATATATAGAAGAATGGGGCGTTCCTCATGGTAAGAGAAGAAAACAAATAATGAGGTCCTAGAAAATTTAGGTATGAAAAGAGAACTAATGAGGGAGGTCAAAGTTAGGCAGCTAAAATACTTTGGCCACATAAAAAGGCATAACACCTTGTAGAAGACCATAACAGAAAGGAGAGTTGAAGGCAAACATGCAAGGGGAAGACAGCGCTATAAGTGGGAAGATAACATCAAGAGATGGACAGGAAAGAGTCTGTCAGAGTGCACCACCAAGACAAGAGACAGAAGACGTTGGAGATCATTACAGCCAACCTTCGTTGTGGAGATGGCAGCTGATGATGATGATGAGTAAGATCAAGACGAGACAGTTGCGTTTTTAGTGGGTATGTTATGACAAGAGAACAGCTAGAAAACACTATGATAACACAATTATCGCTATGAAAATACTATCATAGCATAGTGATATGAAAATACTATCATAGTATAGTGATATGAAAATACTATCATAGCATAGTGATATGAAAATACGATCATAGCATAGTGATTTGAAAATACTATCATAGCATAGTGATTTGAAAATACTATCATAGCATAGTGATTTGAAAATACTATCATAGCATAGTGATTTGAAAATACTATCATAGCATAGTGATATGAAAAATACTATCATAGCATAGTGATATGAAAATACTATCATAGCATAGTGCTATGAAAATACTATCATAGCATAGTGATATGAAAATACTATAACAGGCGATCATAGTTTTTCGATGTGCTCCTTAGGGAGCGTCCACATGAGATTTCACGCAGTTTAAAAAAAAGCGGGGGGGGGGTTCAATATTTTGTGATGATTGGGGGAGGAGGGAGGGTTGGAAAATGTGACGTCACACTTGCTTTTTTTTTTTTTTTTTTTTTTATAAATGATGTTCCTACTTTTATTCGCAATAGTTAACTTTAATCCGCATAAATTAACTTTTATCCGCAATAGCTAACCGTTATCCGAAATAGTTAACTTTCAAAGTTAACAACTCCCTCGTGGACGACTCATATTAATACTATGATCTCAGTTGAAATATCGGTTAACTGTTATAACCTTTAAGGTAAAAAGATAAAGGATCCCGTTACACGCCTATTGAGGCATATTGGGAATACGGTGTTAGGCCCGCATTTTCTTGACCATCAGCACACTAGGGGTGATGTGGTCAGCATCACGCCGGCCGCCTTAACCTTCCCAGGGTTGTTCTGGTACCCAATTCATGAGGCTGGGTCGACCCCGGAGCCGTTTGCGGTCTAAAAAATCTCACCTCAACTGGGGATCGAACCATGGACCACCGAGCTAGGAAGTCAGTGCACTAACCACTGCTCTACCGCGGCTCTATTATAACATTTAACTGGTTTAAATTATTTTTAATTATCTATTTAATTTTTAAATAATGGGGTAAAAGAGAAATGATTTTATTTGAGTACAGTGTACTGCAAAGATTGAGCCCTACCTTGTGCTGGGACGCAGCACATGAAAGGGGAGATTTTTGTAAAAACCAGATTAATGAAACACTATTTTACATAAAAGGTTATTTTGTCTTCCTTAGTTAACTCAGTTAACAATTTTGTCAACAAACTGGCTCTTCTGTGCATTACCGTAATCAGATGCAAGACAAAATGCAAATACTTGATGAGAGGTCACAGCTAGTGGGTGTGAAAATACACAGGGAGAAAACAAAGTTGATGAGAGTAAATGCAGGAAACGATAACAACACTGCACTTGAAGAAACATCACTACAAGACGTAGAACCAGACTGTGGCTGTCTGGTGTCAGATGGATAGATAGAAAATAAATCGCCTCGTCACACATACATATTCTTACACAATTTCTAAATAATGAATAAAAATTATCTAAATATTTTTGTCTAATAGTAAGAATATATTTAAAAATAAAGATTGATTTACAACATAATTATCTCTATAATGTTATGACATTCGGAGGCACAAATTTAAGGGAAACAATTACAGTAAATAAAATTCACCAACTGTCTAATTAAATTTCTTTAAAAAAATTCTAGTCATTTGTGTTGTTGTGATCCCTACTAGCTATGTCTTTCACCGTAGTAAATAGAACATTGTAACTCCTCCCGTGTCAATAAATTTGATGGCCAGGGAAAGAGAGGGCGAAAAAGGAGGAATGGAGGACGATAAAAGTTAATTTTGTGATAATGTGACATGTTGTATTCGTGCACTGTATTGTTAATGTCAAATCATGTATTCGTGCACTGTATTGTTAATGTCAAATCATACAATAAATCATAATAATATACAAAAAGCAAATAAATGCTATAGATGAATGGATAGACCGATGAATGAGTGGGAATAGGTAAGCTTGTTGGTAGGCAGAGTAATGGATAGATAGGCGGATTAATGGTACAGAATACAACTGGGGC
The DNA here is from genome assembly GCA_024509875.1 of Oreohelix idahoensis. NCBI lineage: Eukaryota > Metazoa > Mollusca > Gastropoda > Stylommatophora > Oreohelicidae > Oreohelix > Oreohelix idahoensis. The sequence continues at coordinate 87,391 of JAMPIV010013569.1, forward strand.
GCACATTTTAAGTCTCGCTTAGGGTGCATGAAATCCTTGCTCCGGCCCCTGTAGGTTGTGTTAAATATACTACGTTTTCCTGGGTTTATGGCGGAATTTCACAAAGTACATGTAATCTGTATGATTGTGTTAACAGGTTGAAAAAAAAATGTGTACGGAAAATGGTTGCTCTCCTCCACTTGAAAACTGTTAAGGTTAAACAGGTCTAATGTAAATATAATCAAAAATTTCACCTTACATTTTTTAAATGTCAGATTTAAAAAATAAATCTCAAGCTCCCGTCTGTCTGTCTGCCTGCCTGTCTGTCTGTTTGTCTGCCTGCCTGTCTGGCTAACTTTCTGTCTATTCCTTCAACCTGTCGGTCTCCTAAACTTGTCTCTTTATTTGCGTGTATATCTAATCAATTCTATTATCTATGCAACAACAAATGTGTCTGTTGAAGCGGCGTTTCTCCTGCTTCTATTTTTCTCTGAAATAGTTCTGGAAAACATGACGATGACGTAAGACGGTGTTGTGTCTATGTCCCAACGCACGTACACAAGTTGTACACAATCGATTAGTTTGTGAGAGAACATATTTGTAGGATGGAACATGGGACGGTGAATTGTGAAAGGAAATAGTTGTGTAGTGGATACAGGGCACTGGTTTGATGGCCAGACTTCGTCAAGTTCCCTTTTCTTCCAAGGGCAAGTGGGATTTTAATTTATCTGCGCAGTTTTTATTGTTTTTTTTTTTTTTAAGCTAGCAGGGTGGTGGGGAGAACTGTAGTGTTTTCACAAGTTGGGCGATTTTTTAAAAATAACTTAACTTTCAGCTTACAAAAGACAACATTTAAAAAACCAAATGAGAATATAAAATATTATTATTGCCTGACCTATTCAAAAGTCGCGTTTACAATAAGTACACAGCGTAGTATCATAGTTTACAGAACCGTTCTAATTCTCTATTCCCTCAGACCACCATCCCATTCTTCTAGCCATCTTTCCATATCGTATTTGATATGTGGAATCAAACCAGAAAATCACATCCCTATAAAAAAGAGGCAGCAAGTCAGTAGCGTGCACATTCTAGGGTGACCATCTGTCTTTTTCCCCCTGGATTTGCCCTCTTTTTAGCCTTACAATTCAGTGTCCTGGCGGCTTCTTTTTTTTTAAAGTGCAATTTGTCCGGATTTTGCCCGGAGATTGAACATGACTTCGATCAGGTCTATCTTACGCAGGTATATTCTTTAAGGTGTTGTATTTTTTGTGTAAATATTGAACGAATTCTGGACTTTGTGTATGCTGTTTAAATATTCATCCTGTGATTTCCACAACGCAAACAATCAGAATTTAACCACAAGCTATATTACTGTTAAAAGTCGTGAAGCCAGTAAAGTTCTAGGATTAAGCTAGACATATGGTCAAATACTCTGACATCATATGACCGGGCAAAAATAGACATGTGAATCAGATAGTCTGTGATGTATTTGAAATTAATTTGGAGTTTGTGTTTCATTCATTCATCCATTCATTCATTCATTCATCCATTCATTCATTCATTCATACATTCATCCATCCATTCATTCATCCATTCATACATTCATTCATTCATCCATTCATCCATTCATTCATTCATCCATTCATTCATACATTCATCCATCCATTCATTCATTCATTCATCCATTCATTCATTCATTCATCCATTCATTCATTCATTCATTCATCCATACATTCATTCATCCATTCATACATTCATTCTTTCATTCATCCATTCATTCATTCATACATACATTCATTCATTCATTCATCCATTCATACATTCATTCATACAGTCATTCATCCATTCATCCATTCATTCATTCATCCATCCATTCATCCATTCATTCATTCATTCATTCATGCATTCATACATTCATCCATTCATCCATTCGTTCATCCATCCATTCATTCATCCATTCATTCATTCATTCATCCATTCATACATTCATCCATTCATCCATTCATTTATTCATCCATTCATCCACTCATCCATTCGTTCATCCATTCATTCATCCATTCATTCATTCATACATTCATCCATCCATTCATTTATTCATCCATTCATTTATTCATTCATTCATCCATTCATCAATTCATACATTCATCCATTCATTCATTCATCCATTCATACATTCATCCATTCGTTCATCCATTTATTCATTCATTCATTCATTCATTCATCCATTCATTCATTCATTCATACATTCATCCATTCATTCATTCATCAATTCATACATTCATCCATTCATACATTCATCCATTCGTTCATCCATTCATACATTCATTCATTCATTCATACATTCATCCATTCATCCATTCATTCATTCATTCATTCATTCATACATTCATCCATTCATTCATTCATCCATTCGTTCATCCATTCATTCATCTATTCATTCATTCATTCATCCATTTATTCATCCATTCATTCATTCATAACACTCCGCTCCCCAAGGAGCATAGGCCTTCAACAAACATATGCCAAGTCCTCCTGTCACGTGCCATCATCTCAAGTTCTTTCCACGTTCTCATCATCATTTTCACGCTATTCTTCATGTGCTTCTTGGTCTACCTCTGCATTTCTTGCCCTGGGGGTTCCAGAACAAGGACTGCCTTGTAATGCTATCAACAGGTTTCCTCAGTGTGTGTCATATCCATCGCCATCGTCTTCTTCTCATCTCTTGTTCCACTGGCACTTGTCTGGTTCTTGTCATCAGTTCCACGTTGGTAAACTTGTCATACCATTTTAATCCTTCTATTCTACGCAAGCACCCATTTATGAAAGTTTGTAGTTTATGCTTAGCTTAGCTCATTTGTTCCAACTATCATTTACGCATAATTATGACTATGCCTGATGTGAATTCTTGTCTCTACGGTTTTTGTTTGTTTGTCCCTGGCGAATGCCTTGCGGCCGTAACGTAAGACAATAGCTTATCACTTTTGATAAATACTGAAACAGACCGCAAGGTCTTTTCTATTTGGACATACGCCCTAACATAACCAACGCATCCTATGTCTAGGTTAAACCTGGTGTACCTCACCAAAACGAGGCAAAATTTTATTTCATAAAAAAAACTAGTGAGATAGGCACTATTCTACGCCAGCAGCCATCACTTTTGTACTCTACGCAAGCACCCGTTTATGAAAGTCTGTGACATTGACACCATTCTAAGAAATGCACCTGTTTATGAAACTTTTTAATTCTAAATGGTTGTTGTTTTTGTTGTTCTCCATGTGCCAGGGCCACACAATAGGACTGTCTTGACATTTGAACTGAAAATTCTTATTTTTGTGTTGGACTTCTTTTGATGTCCATATACAGTAGAACTCCATTTATCCGAACCCCAATTATCCGAACATCCAATTATCCGAACACTTTGTCCAGAAAAAAAAACCAGGCGCCACCAGTCACGTTAGACTACAATTCTGAATCTTTTGATGCGGCAAGCTTCAAATGTGAGCGAACAATTTGTAGAGGATGGGATGGGCTAATGGTCGGTCGCTTACATACAGGAAATCAGTTAGATCATTATATCATAAAGTCAGTTAATATCTGGTTTACCAATCCAGTGTACGAGTGCGTTCTAGGCAGAACACTGGCTAAACAGACAGTTCAACTTAAAATAATTGTCTCTGCTACCACAGCAGAATAATTTTGGTGTACAAGTATTTCTCTGTGCGATAAGGCATCTTCCAGTAGGCCTAATGCATATAAAAGGAACCGCAATGTTTTGTCAATTGAAACGAAAACAGAAATTATCAAGAGACTAGGAAAAGGTGAAACTGTGTCTTCACTTGCCAGAATTTTCAATGTTGAGAAAGCTACCGTCTCTGACATCAAAAGTAACAAGGATAAAATTATGAGTTTTGCATCGAAATTGGATAGTGAAAATGGGTCGAAGAAACGTAAAACCGTGAGAAATGCGAAAGATTTGAAATTGGAAGAGGCTTTGTATATATGGTTTGTGCAAAGAAGAAGCAAAGGGGAACCTATCTCTGGCTCTCTATTGTGTGAAAAGGCACTTCAGTTCAACAATCAACTTGTCGGTCCGCCTGACTTTAAGGCTAGCCAGGAATGGTTAAGAAACTTTAAATCTCGTCATGGCATACGAGGATTGGAGATTCAAGGGGAATCTTTATCTAGCGATGCAACTGCCGCTGAAAATTTTAAAGAAACACTCTTGGCTTTTTTGGAAGAAGAAGGTTATTTACTCGATGATGTGTATAATGCCGATGAGACTGGCTTATACTGGAAATCAATGCCTCAAAAATCACTTGCATCTCAGCGCAAAGCAGCTGCCCCTGGGTTTAAAAAGTGCAAAGAGAGAGTAACAATTTTGGTAACCGCGAATGCCAGTGGAAGTCATCGTTTACCGGTGCTAACGATCGGCAAAGTAAAAAAACCACGTTGTTTAAAGAATGTGACATGTCTCCCATTGTGCTACAAAGCACAGAAGAGTGCTTGGATGAATAGTGAAATATTTCTTGATTGGTATACAAATCAGTTCATCCCAAATGTGAAGAGGTTGAGAGAACAAGAAAAGAAAACTGGAAAAGTAATTCTTCTACTGGACAATGCACCATCTCATCCAGAGACGGATACATTGAATGCATTTGATGCAAATTTTAAAGTAATTTTTCTGCCTCCCAATGTAACAGCACTGATTCAACCAATGGATCAGGGTGTTATAGCAAAGCTTAAAAAGATGTACAAGAAGGAAATCCTGCGTTGTTTATTGTTGGCTGAAGATGAAGAAAGTGTGGTGGCGTTTTCCAAAAAGCTTAATCTCAAAGACTGCTGCTATATGTTAGCTGATGCTTGGACCACCCTGTCACAAGATAATCTCAACAAGGCTTGGAATAGATTGCTTGGGAAAAAAGGAGGAAATGAAACTACTGCAGTGGACACAAATGATGATTGTATAAATGAAGTTGTGGAACTGTTTCAAGCAATGCCCGGATTTTCGGACTGTGACAAAGATGATGCACACATGTGGCTAGAAGATGATAATGATTCTGGTTTTCAGTTTTTGAATGACGAAGAAATTTTGTCTTTTGTGCAAGAAGAAAACCAAATACATGTAGTGACCGATGATGAAGACTCCTCAGAAGTGCATGATGTACTTGTAGATTATGAAGAAAACCCAAAACGTCGACCAAGTCCTGAAGAGGCCTTTATAGCACTAGAAACCGCGATGGCTTGATACGAGCAAGAAGATGACAGCTGTTTTACACAGCTTCTGCTGTTGAAGAGAATGCGGGACTTGGCAGCCAAAAGGAGACTATCCAGTTTGGTGCAAAAGAGGATTCCTCATTATTTTAAATAGTGGGCTACATCTGTGCAAGTACATGTATACGTAAGTTGCGCATGGTTTTGAATCGTTTGTAATGTTATTTTGAAAACATTTCTCTTTCTTAAAAAAACATAATTAATACAAGTAGTACATGCACTGCTGTGTAATAAAAGATTTTGGTGATACGGTGATCTAATACAGTGTGGGTATTATTATTACAGTACAAGTAAATATGTTTTAATGTGTATTTCCCTTGTGATGGTTAATTATTTTTAGAAATACGAACGTATGTGTACATGTACTCGATACATTATGTAATCCAATTATCCGAACATTTGATTATCCGAACAATGCTCGGTCCCAAGGGGTTCGGATAAATGGAGTTCTACTGTATTTCCCAATGCAGTTGAAGCTACTCTTGACTTTTGTATTCGTTCGTAGACCCTAAAATGAGTTATACATCTGTGAATACAAACAAAGTGACTGGATATTAACGCTTCTGGCACCTATAGCAATGTTAATTTCCCGTCCCTGGGAAGGACATGGAAGAGAGGTAGAATTATATGTTAACGGCGTGACTCCCACAGTAACATCTCTGACTTTCACATGGGTTAACAAGAAATATGGAAGCTTTTACCTGAGAGAAAATTATGATTACAGGTAAATCGCTTACTTCACAAACAGACGTCATCATACTTACAAGATGTTACGAAACTCAAGATCTGCTTTTTTCTTAAAAATCCCTCCGGTAATTTGACTGATGCTTCTATAATCAATGATGTGTCCCATAAAAATAAAAATAAAAATTATAATAATAATAAGTGAAAGAAGAAACTCCTGAGAATGAGTAAAGCCCAACTGTCTGAATATTTCTAAGAGTTTACTTCTGAATTAAACATGCGTGCTGTAGCACGGCAGGCGTAGTGACGAAAGTTGGAAGTATTTTCATTTACGATACAATATGTTTTAAGGTCTGTTTACTATTTAGCTTTATTTTTTTCCTTTTGCAGTTATTGTTTTCGTGTGTTTGATATTCACTGATGAAAGCATTTTAACTGAAACGTGTGTCCCTGTCGTCATTTATTAGTAAAGGTCAGGGCTGAAAAAGAACTCGGCCTAAAAAAAAAAGTAATAATGTTTGTCTCCAAGCAAAAGTACTTACAATACAAAGTAATGATAAACAGAACAACATTAACAAAATACACACCGCATCAAATACTCAACGCCACCAATTCCATCAGACGGAAAATGCATTACTGTAATTAAGACATATGTGTGATTGGGGTCGTCCACATATGACGTCACGCAATTTTTGCCAATTTTTACACACACCGGTCACATTTCGTCACAAAAATCCAGATCCCCTATGCGTGACGTCATAAATCTCTTAACCTACCCTTCACGTTCCCTATGGAGCATGAAGCCACCATTGTAGCTGGCTCCCTTGCTAGAAACATGGCAGCTGTGGTTTCTGTAGTAATTTGTTTTACACGAGGAGGTGGTCAGACTCGTGCACAAGTCGCCTCCTGCAACATGCACCAAGGTGCTGTAGTATGTAGTACTAGTCTTTCTTTGTCTCGTGGCTTTTTGTTCCCATCTTTAATAATGGCAGATGTTTAATTTAGGACACAGTTTCTTGAATCTTCCACATTTGTAGTTCGGGTGAGTATGAGTAAGTATCTTACATTTTTATGAATGGGGTTCGTTATATTTGCAGTAACTCGGTCGATTTAGTCACTCAAGTCGATGCCCCCTTAAATAATGATTCGGAGACGGAGTATGTCACGAAATACGTTCGTTCTCTTTTTTCAGTCTTCACTCCTCTCAGCCATTATTACTTTGTCATTCCTTTTATGTGCTAATCCTTCCAGTATTCGTTGTTTACGCAGTCCTCGACCAAGGTTACCTTGTCACACACTTTCACCCACTCCTCTATCCTGATTATTTTCCTCTTTGTTACCGGTGACACTTAGGAAAGAAGCGAACTTGCCACATTCACTTTTCGCTTATCGCAAGCTTCATACTACTTCGCTGACTTCCAATTTCACCACGACGAAATCATAGACAGCCAGGAATATGGAATATAAGGACTCAAAATATAGGCCATAGGACTGGACATGAATTCTAAGACTAGAAGACAATAACCCCAGAGACATCACTTTGCGCCTTAAGTTCTAAGATCCTACTTCAAGTGCCCCCAGTTAGACGCTTAACACGCCTGAAAGAGACTGCATCTTAAACAGTTGCCTTACAATATTCGAACGTTCTTGTGCAAAAAGTCTGTGCTTGTCCGAAAAAACTCGGGGTAAGTTGTAATATGCGCATTTTATATTTGCATTTTAACATGTATAATTTGCTAGTAAATGTACAGTGGCATATGAGGCTGGCAACCTCATCACTGCAAATAACGTGACACATGAAACACCACTGCAAGAGCTGGTTACCGCTTCCTGCGGGTTTCCTCACAAGGAACTAACAGCAGAGGTGGCCTCAGGCTCCATAGACAGCAGGGAGTGGATGATGATATCATGATATAAATATTTATTATACAAACACTTTAGTAATTTCATATATATATATATATATATATATATATATATATATATATATATATATATATATATATATATATATATATATATATATATATATATATATACTGTTCATAAAAAGAAACGCATAGCTATCCGAGGGCGCGTTTTTATGAGTTTGTAAGTAAAATTTGATGCTAGGATATATAAAAACCAGCCTCAAATGTTCTTTACAGTGTCAAATGCACGTGTTGACCTGAATTGCGTTCGTTTTTGTAATCGTTACAATGCAGTAGTCAATAGTGTTTATGACGCAATTTTTGACCACAGCTCATGTTGTGCGCACGTGAAAGCAACAAAATTTGGGGTGAACACTATTCACTGACTACGCAACTGAAACCCTATAAAAGGATAACGCTACACACACAAAAATTCAGTTCATTTTCAAGCAGATATTTATGGCGTCTCTATCGATAAATTTAAGGAACATTGCTACTGGCCGACTGCATGCAGGCGAAAGTCAAAGTTAGGTTGCCAGGCATCTAAACGTGCATCAGAGTACCATCAGTCGATTAATATGAAACAAATATAAAGGTATGTTATCAGGCACTCGCAGGAAATAAAGAAGTAGAACACCAGACAACAGAAAAACAACAGACATGAGTGGCTTACCCAGGATTTGAACACTGGACCTTCCGTGCGACAACCCCGCCTAGCCATGCAAGCGAATCACACTATCCGCTCTGCCATCTACGCATCATCATAAAATGATGTTTCAATGGCAGGTCAATAGTGCGAACCACAATACACGACACCAGAAGTCCTCCATGGGCAGTTCAGCCTATTAATGACGCAATCACTTCTGTTGTATTTCTATCAAGCAGTATAGGCCGAATCCAACAAGACCCTTAGGACCTTAATACTGTGTCCAGTAAATGGTAGTAGACTAGAACAGTGAGAACAGGATAGTGGGTAGGTTTGGTATTGTACAAACATTTATTACAAATAAGGGAGGGAAACCTGAGGCCTGTAAACAGTAAATTAATATGAAACAAATATAAAGGTATGTTATCAGGCACTCGCAGGAAATAAAGAAGTAGAACACCAGACAACAGAAAAACAACAGACATGAGTGGCTTACCCAGGATTTGAACACTGGACCTTCCGTGCGACAACCCCGCCTAGCCATGCAAGCGAATCACACTATCCGCTCTGCCATCTACGCATCATCATAAAATGATGTTTCAATGGCAGGTCAATAGTGCGAACCACAATACACGACACCAGAAGTCCTCCATGGGCAGTTCAGCCTATTAATGACGCAATCACTTCTGTTGTATTTCTATCAAGCAGTATAGGCCGAATCCAACAAGACCCTTAGGACCTTAATACTGTGTCCAGTAAATGGTAGTAGACTAGAACAGTGAGAACAGGATAGTGGGTAGGTTTGGTATTGTACAAACATTTATTACAAATAAGGGAGGGAAACCTGAGGCCTGTAAACAGTAAATTAATATGAAACAAATATAAAGGTATGTTATCAGGCACTCGCAGGAAATAAAGAAGTAGAACACCAGACAACAGAAAAACAACAGACATGAGTGGCTTACCCAGGATTTGAACACTGGACCTTCCGTGCGACAACCCCGCCTAGCCATGCAAGCGAATCACACTATCCGCTCTGCCATCTACGCATCATCAAAAATGATGTTTCAATGGCAGGTCAATAGTGCGAACCACAATACACGACACCAGAAGTCCTCCATGGGCAGTTCAGCCTATTAATGACGCAATCACTTCTGTTGTATTTCTATCAAGCAGTATAGGCCGAATCCAACAAGACCCTTAGGACCTTAATACTGTGTCCAGTAAATGTAGTAGACTAGAACAGTGAGAACAGGATAGTGGGTAGGTTTGGTATTGTACAAACATTTATTACAAATAAGGGAGGGAAACCTGAGGCCTGTAAACAGTAAATTAATATGAAACAAATATAAAGGTATGTTATCAGGCACTCGCAGGAAATAAAGAAGTAGAACACCAGACAACAGAAAAACAACAGACATGAGTGGCTTACCCAGGATTTGAACACTGGACCTTCCGTGCGACAACCCCGCCTAGCCATGCAAGCGAATCACACTATCCGCTCTGCCATCTACGCATCATCAAAAAATGATGTTTCAATGGCAGGTCAATAGTGCGAACCACAATACACGACACCAGAAGTCCTCCATGGGCAGTTCAGCCTATTAATGACGCAATCACTTCTGTTGTATTTCTATCAAGCAGTATAGGCCGAATCCAACAAGACCCTTAGGACCTTAATACTGTGTCCAGTAAATGATAGTAGACTAGAACAGTGAGAACAGGATAGTGGGTAAGTTTGGTGTTGTACAAACATTTATCACAAATAAGGGAGGGAAACCTGAGGCCTGTAAACAGTAAATTAATATGAAAATAATATAAATATAAATGTATCTTATCAGGCACTCGCAGGAAATAAAGAAGTAGAACACCAGACAACAGAAAAACAACAGACATGAGTGGCTTACCCAGGATTTGAACACTGGACCTTCCGTGCGACAACCCCGCCTAGCCATGCAAGCGAATCACACTATCCGCTCTGCCATCTACGCATCATCAAAAAATGATGTTTCAATGGCAGGTCAATAGTGCGAACCACAATACACGACACCAGAAGTCCTCCATGGGCAGTTCAGCCTATTAATGACGCAATCACTTCTGTTGTATTTCTATCAAGCAGTATAGGCCGAATCCAACAAGACCCTTAGGACCTTAATACTGTGTCCAGTAAATGGTAGTAGACTAGAACAGTGAGAACAGGATAGTGGGTAGGTTTGGTATTGTACAAAAATTTATTACAAATAAGGGAGGGAAACCTGAGGCCTGTAAACAGTAAATTAATATGAAACAAATATAAAGGTATGTTATCAGGCACTCGCAGGAAATAAAGAAGTAGAACACCAGACAACAGAAAAACAACAGACATGAGTGGCTTACCCAGGATTTGAACACTGGACCTTCCGTGCGACAACCCCGCCTAGCCATGCAAGCGAATCACACTATCCGCTCTGCCATCTACGCATCATCATAAAATGATGTTTCAATGGCAGGTCAATAGTGCGAACCACAATACACGACACCAGAAGTCCTCCATGGGCAGTTCAGCATTGAAACATCATTTTATGATGATGCGTAGATGGCAGAGCGGATAGTGTGATTCGCTTGCATGGCTAGGCGGGGTTGTCGCACGGAAGGTCCAGTGTTCAAATCCTGGGTAAGCCACTCATGTCTGTTGTTTTTCTGTTGTCTGGTGTTCTACTTCTTTATTTCCTGCGAGTGCCTGATAACATACCTTTATATTTGTTTCATATTAATTTACTGTTTACAGGCCTCAGGTTTCCCTCCCTTATTTGTAATAAATGTTTGTACAATACTAAACCTACCCACTATCCTGTTCTCACTGTTCTAGTCTACTATCATTTACTGGACACAGTATTAAGGTCCTAAGGGTCTTCTTGGATTCGGCCTATACTGCTTGATAGAAATACAACAGAAGTGATTGCGTCATTAATAGGCTGAACTGCCCATGGAGGACTTCTGGTGTCGTGTATTGTGGTTCGCACTATTGACCTGCCATTGAAACATCATTTTTATGATGCGTAGATGGCAGAGCGGATAGTGTGATTCGCTTGCATGGCTAGGCGGGGTTGTCGCACGGAAGGTCCAGTGTTCAAATCCTGGGTAAGCCACTCATGTCTGTTGTTTTTCTGTTGTCTGGTGTTCTACTTCTTTATTTCCTGCGAGTGCCTGATAACATACCTTTATATTTGTTTCATATTAATTTACTGTTTACAGGCCTCAGGTTTCCCTCCCTTATTTGTAATAAATGTTTGTACAATACTAAACCTACCCACTATCCTGTTCTCACTGTTCTAGTCTACTACCATTTACTGGACACAGTATTAAGGTCCTAAGGGTCTTGTTGGATTCGGCCTATACTGCTTGACAGAAATACAACAGAAGTGATTGCGTCATTAATAGGCTGAACTGCCCATGGAGGACTTCTGGTGTCGTGTATTGTGGTTCGCACTATTGACCTGCCATTGAAACATCATTTTATGATGATGCGTAGATGGCAGAGCGGATAGTGTGATTCGCTTGCATGGCTAGGCGGGGTTGTCGCACGGAAGGTCCAGTGTTCAAATCCTGGGTAAGCCACTCATGTCTGTTGTTTTTCTGTTGTCTGGTGTTCTACTTCTTTATTTCCTGCGAGTGCCTGATAACATACCTTTATATTTGTTTCATATTAATTTACTGTTTACAGGCCTCAGGTTTCCCTCCCTTATTTGTAATAAATGTTTGTACAATACTAAACCTACCCACTATCCTGTTCTCACTGTTCTAGTCTACTACCATTTACTGGACACAGTATTAAGGTCCTAAGGGTCTTGTTGGATTCGGCCTATACTGCTTGATAGAAATACAACAGAAGTGATTGCGTCATTAATAGGCTGAACTGCCCATGGAGGACTTCTGGTGTCGTGTATTGTGGTTCGCACTATTGACCTGCCATTGAAACATCATTTTATGATGATGCGTAGATGGCAGAGCGGATAGTGTGATTCGCTTGCATGGCTAGGCGGGGTTGTCGCACGGAAGGTCCAGTGTTCAAATCCTGGGTAAGCCACTCATGTCTGTTGTTTTTCTGTTGTCTGGTGTTCTACTTCTTTATTTCCTGCGAGTGCCTGATAACATACCTTTATATTTGTTTCATATTAATTTACTGTTTACAGGCCTCAGGTTTCCCTCCCTTATTTGTAATAAATGTTTGTACAATACTAAACCTACCCACTATCCTGTTCTCACTGTTCTAGTCTACTACCATTTACTGGACACAGTATTAAGGTCCTAAGGGTCTTGTTGGATTCGGCCTATACTGCTTGATAGAAATACAACAGAAGTGATTGCGTCATTAATAGGCTGAACTGCCCATGGAGGACTTCTGGTGTCGTGTATTGTGGTTCGCACTATTGACCTGCCATTGAAACATCATTTTATGATGATGCGTAGATGGCAGAGCGGATAGTGTGATTCGCTTGCATGGCTAGGCGGGGTTGTCGCACGGAAGGTCCAGTGTTCAAATCCTGGGTAAGCCACTCATGTCTGTTGTTTTTCTGTTGTCTGGTGTTCTACTTCTTTATTTCCTGCGAGTGCCTGATAACATACCTTTATATTTGTTTCATATTAATTTACTGTTTACAGGCCTCAGGTTTCCCTCCCTTATTTGTAATAAATGTTTGTACCATCAGTCGACTTTGGCACCGGTTCCAAGCCACTGGCTCAGTTGAAGACCGGCATCGCAATGGACGACCCAGAGTGACAATAGCAGTGGAGGATCGCTTTATTCGGCTTCGTCACCTCAGAGACAGGTTTAGAACAGCTTCCTCAACTGCCCAGTCATTGCCTGCAGGACGTCATGTGTCTGATCAAACTGTCCAGAATAGACTGCATGACGCTGGACTTTGGGCACAACGACCTCACCGAGGACCTGTCCTCACGCGCCGCCATCGCCAAAATCGACTTCTTTGGGCCAACCAGCATCGTCCCTGGGCAGCTGACAATCAATAGAGACGTGTCTGGTTTAGTGACGAATCTTTCTTTTTGTTGCAGCGTCATGATAGACGGCGTAGGGTCTACCGTAGGCGAAATGAACGTTTTGCCCAAAATTGCGTTGATAAAGCTCTGCCGCACGGTGGTGGAGGTGCAATGGTGTGGGGAATGATCAGTTACAACGCTGAGTCAATTGGTGCACATTGAAGGAGGCTTGAATGCGCAACGATACGTCAATGAAATTCTTCGACCCCATGTCTTTCCACTTTTGGCTGCCCAAAGGTCTGTGTTTCAACAGGACAACGCCAGACCCCATTGTGCACGGTTGACCACGCAGTTCCTGACTGCCAACAACATTCTCACCCTTCCCTGCCCATCCCTGTCTCCAGACATGAGTCCGATTGAGCACCAGTGAGATGAGTTGCATAGACGTGTTTGTCGCCGAGACGTTGCTCCAGCCAATCGTCGTGATCTGTTCCAGGCACTCCAGGAAGAGTGGGCAGCCATCCCACAGGCCCACATCAGACGTCTGATCGCATCCATGCCCAGGAGATGCCAGTCGCTGATCAATGCAAGAGGAAGCCACACACCATACTAACGGGAAAGCCCGTACGCCAAAAAACTCCGTGACCCAGATGCAAAACAACTGTCAATTGATTGGTTGAACCCTAAGGTATTCTTGGGTGCAATTTGAACAATTAACTCTTGAAATTAAAAAAGTTATTGAATGTCAAAATTATGGCTATGTGTGTGCCTTCAGTAGCTATGCGGTTTTTTTAACAGTATATATATATATATATATATATATATATATATATATATATATATATATATATATATATATATATATATATATATATATATATATATATATATATATATATATATATATATATATATATATAAATTGTCGATATCCGCTGCGCAAAAGTAATTTAATCCAACTCTTTGGGGTTAAAATAAACGCTAGTGGAGGGTTACATTTCTGGGGACGATGAAGTGGTGCATGAAAGCAGAGATCGCCTGATGATCATGTCAGGAGACCCAATACGTAGCAGATACATTTGTCTCCCTTCAGTTTGTGGTACAAGTTGCCAGCACTCGACGCTAGACATCATGATCAGACGGATCTTAAAGATGCTTGACAACCCTTATAGTTACTTCAGCTTTAATGCATGAGATGTGCTACAGCCACCACACTTAACAATTTTAGAGAAGTACCGTCCAAGGCATATGTGGGAGCCAACAGCGACTGAAGCAGGCGTTAACCGACCCCATACCGGAAGCGAAGTACTATTACAGCGCAATTAACGAACATTTCACAATTTTCAAAATTTCCCACCACAGATTAAATCATCCGATGATGATAAATATCATCACTTCTGTTTTTTTTAATAAACAATTTTATTTATTTTACATTGTTAAACTATAAGTGATTATTAAACCTGTTTATCTGTAACTGTAAAGCTGTAGTTGTTTTAATCACTATTGAGTGAAGTGTATGTCTGCACCTGTATGACTCATTGTTTGGTACCACTTGCTTTGTTTGTGAAAAAATGTGTAACGCGACACAGAGCGATACAAGGGTGAAGGGACAGCTCGGTTGGTCTTGCTTTGAAGTTGACGTTAGGCTTAAATATTTGCGTTTCGCCTAAGCCGTACAGCATTGGGAAAGTATAGGAAGGAGCGAATAAATGAAACATGGCCGACCTTAAAATTTGCATTGGCAGAAAAGAAAATCTAAAGCTACAAGCGCAAGCTTGGTGGAATGATATTAAAACTGTCATAATCCATATAAGGAGATAAAGAATGAGTGATTTCCAAACGGATATTATTCAAATGTAAGTTGTTTTAAAAATAATTAATATTTTTCATAGTCATCACATCTGCTAATAGTTAGCTCATGATCTTTAAAAATTTATTATAAATTCATACCTCAAAGGATTTCGATAAAACTTGGATGGAATGAACGCTTCCTATTAGGAATTCTATTAGGAAAATGAAAGGATACCTAGGAAGGAAGGAAAGATATAAGTGTGTAGTGAAAAGAAGAGAAAACAAGTACAGAAGAAGCACAGATCGCCTCAAACCAAGAGATTTGACAAAAATCTAAGCGGACTCAAGACGGTGCTATCTCGTACAAATATAAGGACAGAGCGGGCATTTAAAATCACACACACACAATCCGGACGCCAGAGTGAAAGACTGGAAGACAGTATCTGCAAGAAAAGTTTTTTTCACGCTGCATGCAGGGCAGATATACTTCAGCAAATACAGCCTCACCGTGCGCTTATTAATCCTAGATGGTATGTAGGTTTATTAAAGATATACGTGAGACTAATATCATTTTATTTCAGATTTTGTTTACGATTTGATTGTATCAGACATAATAAAAAGGGTATACAGGAAGCCAGTGACGCTAACCATAGATAACCTCCACCGGCATTGTCAGGAAGCATAACCATTAATTGGTTAGCCAAATATATCATGGCTAGTCCTTGCCTGGAAGCTTACGACATACCAGCAAGTACATAAGTGACTTGGCATCCATAAATGGAAGGCAAAGGTTATATCATACCCATGTATCATTACATGTGATTTATTCATGTATTTTGTTATGTTCTGCACAGTATCTTATCATGCTATCTCTGTAACATACTACCATGAATCATTCAATTTTATACAAACACTGAAGACATGGTCGCCTCATGAACATCAGTAGTGGGTGAGCTTGTTGGAACACCATAGCCACCTATTACCTTTTGTTCCAGGTTTTATGATCGTTTCTGATCAAGTGTCTGATCGAGTTCGTGATCAAGTACCAACTAAAGACTCGAGGACCTTTGATCCTATTAACTGGAGCCTAGTGGTCAAACAATCTTCAATACCTTAGTCCCCCGTAGTTATAGGGAGGGCTGAAGGAAAGTCTTCTTGATTACCAGTGTGTCTTAGAAACCTCGAACAGACGTGGCGTAATGCAAGTTGAGTTTACGTATACTCAATCCCACAAACACTGTGAGCGTTCAAACGCGATAGTCAGTGATGAGAAATGCTAGAGACTAGGTAGCAAGAGATACCAAAACTACTGTGACAGACTTCATAATTTCATTGGAAGATACATCCAAGACTTTTTACTATTATTTATTTTATTTTGTAACTATAAATAATCATACATTGTACCATCTTCCAACACCCATTTCTCATTACAAAGCTAGATAGATGTACATAATAAATTATGAAATTATACTCATTTGACTTGTTAAATTTTTAACTGTTAAATTTTGAGTTACTTTTTCTAATTTAATTATATTATCACATAGGGTTACTATAGCGAAAGTGGCGCAGTATACTTCTGAAGCCTAAACCCATTGTCCAGCTCAGAGTATTCACAGCCGTAACTCAATTGTGATACCAGTGTACTTCTCTGGCACTGGGACTTCATACTTTCTAGAGAGAAATTCTACTTCTTCTCTACCACCATCATCACACAAGAAAAACCTTTCGCTATATACATAACCAGGTAGAGCTATTAGTTCAAGATTTTGCTGAATCACCTTGAACAGGGGGCTCAGAGATACGAGCAAAAATATATTAGAGGGGCGGGAAAATAATAAGTTCATGACAGCTTAGATCATCTCTGTTTTTATGCTTGCTTTTCTTTAAAATCCTGCGAGACTTCTTTAAAAAGAAGCATCTTTCTTCTATTTTCATCTCTGCCAAGAGTAATCTTAAGCGAAGATTGAAACCTTTGAAGATCCTCATCATTATACTCTAAGTTTGGACTTAGTTAGACCATTACTGCGGAGCCCGGGATACAATAACGTCACAAAGTAACAGAAAGTTTATTTTGAAGGTTAAGTATTTTTATATCAACCAAGGCAAGATTTCTTTTTAAATATCCATTTATTTACAAAACATTTTGTTTGTTATAAAGCAGCTGTTAATTAATTTATCAAATTTCAGTCCATTGGCTTTTTCCGCTTCTTCCCATCCCATTTTTGACGCGTTGCTCATAGCTAATGACCACATGAGAATTAGGACGGTCATGAGGACATACAGCAGAAAAAGGACCACATAATTATTTTTTGCCATGTTTTGGCGGTTGGCTTACTCGTAGTGTATAGAGTAATGTTAACATAATTATATGACTCCTTCCTTAATACAGACCTTATAAATATAACGCAATGTATAGCAAAATGTTAACATAATTAAATGACTCCTTCCTTAATAAAGACCTTATAAATATAACGCAATGTATAGCAAAATGTTAACAGAATTAATTGACTCCTTCCTTAATAAAGACCTTATAAATATAACGCAATGTATAGCAAAATGTTAACAGAATTAAATGACTCCTTCCTTAATAAAGACCTTATAAATATAACGCAATGTATAGCAAAATGTTAACAGAATTACATGACTCCTTCCTTAATAAAGACCTTATAAATATAACGCAATGTATAGCAAAATGTTAACAGAATTATATGACTCCTTCCTTAATAAAGACCTTATAAATATAACGCAATGTATAGCAAAATGTTAACATAATTATATGACTCCTTCCTTAATAAAGACCTTATAAATATAACGCAATGTATAACAAAATGTTAACATAATTATATGACTCCTTCCTTAATAAAGACCTTATAAATATAACGCAATGTATAGCAAAATGTTAACAGAATTAATTGACTCCTTCCTTAATAAAGACCTTATAAATATAACGCAATGTATAGCAAAATGTTAACAGAATTATATGACTCCTTCCTTAATAAAGACCTTATAAATATAACGCAATGTATAGCAAAATGTTAACATAATTATATGACTCCTTCCTTAATAAAGACCTTATAAATATAACGCAATGTATAGCAAAATGTTAACATAATTATATGACTCCTTCCTTAATAAAGACCTTATAAATATAACGCAATGTATAGCAAAATGTTAACAGAATTATATGACTCCTTCCTTAATAAAGACCTTATAAATATAACGCAATGTATAGCAAAATGTTAACAGAATTAATTGACTCCTTCCTTAATAAAGACCTTATAAATATAACGCAATGTATAGCAAAATGTTAACAGAATTAATTGACTCCTTCCTTAATAAAGACCTTATAAATATAACGCAATGTATAGCAAAATGTTAACAGAATTAATTGACTCCTTCCTTAATAAAGACCTTATAAATATAACGCAATGTATAGCAAAATGTTAACAGAATTAAATGAGCCATTTTCTAATTCAAACATGGAGTATAGAGAATAATGTTAATAATTCACTGTCTTTTGTATCAGGAGCGAGCAGTTTCTCAAAGCAGAAAAAAAAACAACTATTCCAGATTTAAGAACTTTTACAGCAAAGTGACCACAATTATTCAAGTTATTTGAGACCATTTCAGAGAATAGTACACAGGACAGTCGAACAGCTACCGAACATGTGAAATTTACATTACACGGGTATGTCATTTTTTTTTTTAACTTTAATCTTTTTTTATTTAAAATTTGGAACCGAGTGTTTCAAATTGTTGAATACCCATATTTAGTCCAACATAAACATTCTCATTTGCTAACGAAGCCCTTAGGTCTTGTTTACCTTTTAAGATTTTTTTCTATTTTACAGAATATGATTAATATAAAAGATATTTACTGCTGACAAGGAATACGTAAGGTATACAATTAAGCTATCTCCCCCATTTTTAAAGGAGTGCTCACACAGGGCTACTTACACTTATAAACTCAGCGTTATTTGTAAAACCCGGATTTATCCCCCTTATATACATAAAAAGAGTGATAACTAGGCCAATTAATATAAAAATATGAGAAATCCGAAAATGAATATACATATATACTCATGGAAAAAAGTAAGTGTGCAGCACTCAACAGGGCACTGTGCGTGTGTTCTTGGGTGAACTCAAATGCAAGTTGGCACGCATTTCTGTGTTAGTATTGTTCACTTACCCGTGCAATTACAATTGGATCGCACTATTCATGGGGAGATAATCACGGTGCAAGATAAATCACGTGAAAAGTGCCGTAGGGGAGAATTTATCATAGATAACAGGAAGGTAAGTGTGAAGCTATAATCACAAGCATGTGAAAACGTAATCGTTGAAATAGAGAGTACCAAGAGTCCAACAACCAACGGGCTGATCACCCGTTTGCCAGTCACTTCGATTACGGAAACAACAGCAAATGGATTGATTTGCCGTTGCCCTAAAGACGCCAATAGGCGTGATGGGAAACAATGACAAAGAAAACCTATCTGCTGTTGCCCTAAGACGCCACTAGGCGTAATGGCCACTGACTGCTTTGACGGTCGGTGGCTAAGGATGGAAGAAGAAGAAGAAGAAGAGTCCAACAGAAACATTTTTTTTTGACAATGCCAAGATTGAACCAACAACAGCGAGCAATAGCTATAGGGATGTTAGCTGCTGGAGCGACTATATTAGCTGTATCACAACCTTTCAATGTTCACAGGAACACTATATCACGCATTCAAGCTCGTTTCCACCAAACTGGATCCACTGCTGATCGCCATAGAAGTGGCCGACCACGAGTTGCCACCCCTGCACAAGACCGTTACATACGCCTTATGCACTTGCGTAACAGGTTTATTCAGGCAACATGGACTGCCAGGAACATTCCAGGTTTAAGACCCGTGTCGTGCAGAACAGTGCGGAATAGGCAAATCTCTTACCTCACAGACCTGCAGTTAGACCAGCACTGACAGTTCGCCATAGACAAGCGCGCTTGGCCTGGGCCAGACACTTTCACTAAAATCAAAGTGATCACTTGGTCTTTTAATCAATATTCAACTACATTGTGTGCCAACTTTTATTTCATTTCGTCCATGAAATCACGCACAGTGCCCTATAAAGTGTTGCACACTTACTTTGTTCCATGAGTATATATATAATCGGCTTTTGTCGGAACACGCCCTATGCCCATTTTTTTTAAAATTTGTTTAAAAAAGCGCACAAATAGTAACAGTCAGCGGATATACAAATATACAGACCATCTTGTTTAATACTCCAGCAAAAAGAATTATCACATAATTAGTAAACAACATCTCCCTTAAATGACGGGACTGCCCACGTCAGTTCACAGTTCCAAATAAACTTTCCGGTAGACATTTGGCGCCTCTCCACCTCGCCTCCTATCTTCTGCCCAAATCTGTGGCTGCGTCGTCACGTGCGATAAGAGATTGACAAACCTCTGTTTACAACAAGCAAGTTCACTGCTGGGGTTACATGGTTTCCAACAGAGATTATCTGCCTGTCTATATCCCCGAGACAGGACTGCTCCCAGACCAACAGTTTTTTTTTTTAAATATTTTAAAAACAATAATTTCTCAACCCGCTATTTATGACTGTGGTGAGTTACAGATAACAGAACAGGAAGTCAGTCTTCAAGGCAAGGTGTCGTAGATTTGTGATAGGTGATTAAGACTTAGTTTGGTCCCTTCTGAATAGACATAGACATAAGTGAGAGCTCAGTGGGAGGTGATAAAATAGAAATAGATTTCACGGGTGAGATGGTGAAAATATATTAGATTCTGTCTCTGACACTCGAGAAGCTTCTCTCGGTCAGCCTATCATCTACAACAGAGTTAGATTAGTCAGACAAATCTAATATAATATATAGTAGTATATATATATCTCCCATACACACACACATAAGTGACTACAATAGACACACAGACGTGAATCTATGACAATGAAAATATAGATAATTTGGAACGAGCTGACCAACACACTGGTTAAGTTTATGTGAAGTTTAATTATCATAATAGACTTCCATCACAACATATAAAATTACATCGAAAATATACAAATAGTCATAAAGTCAATGAATTGCTACAAGAATGATAGACCCATTGGTATGATCCTTTCCCTCGATGTATAGTCCACAGTCCTGTTAGAAGAAAAATGATAGCCCCAGAGAGTCACGGATACATATGATTTAGTCTAAGATTTCCCTTTACAGGTATGAACAGACTTGGATACTCTGATCTATTCTAAGGAAAAATATTGTTAGCAGCAACACTTGCATAAAGAAATTTAAAACAGCAAAAAATGGGTGCCAAAATACAACACTAAAAGAATCGCTCAGTCCTGCATTCACTCTATTCAGTCAGCCGTGATCACTAGCTTTCGTTCGTACTTACAGCTTTGGTAGCAACTTCTGGACAAACAATTTTTAGGACATGCACATACAGAATCTCCAGGGTTAGACATTGGCCAAGGGAACCCCAGCTCCAAAAAGATAGGTTGAATTCGCTTCTTCAGGGAACGTTTTCCATGTTATTTCTTATTTAGGGATATCTGGTTCTGTCACATTAAAATTGTCCAGACACGAACGTTAACAGCGAGCAAAGTGTCAGTAGCTTAGATTTCTAGTAACTAGGAATGTCAGGTAACTGCCTTCTCTCAGTATAGGATTTTATTTGGTCACACCACATACTAGTCACAACTCCGTCGGAATATTTATTGATTGTAATATTTTACTTGCCACAAGGGCTGAAATGTACTTGAGGTTTCTCTCAGGAAGAATTAAATCTGGCGTGATAGGCCCGTTACTATATTTAAATCTTAAAGTTTATGGAATAGGTACTCTGTCGTTCTGGATGCCAATGCAATGCCAGACAGGTTTTACTTTATACACCCAAGTCTCTAAGAATAAAATGTTTATGTTCTTCACAGATACTACTCAGTACTCAACGCTGGCAAAGTTGGGTCACCCCAGTTTCACTGAATAAAGAGAAAACAACATATAAAATACTTATACATACTATTCCCTCGGTTATAACATACATTATAAACTGTAAGCGTAGAGCTTGTCTTATCATTTAAATCTCCCGTGAAATAAGTTATATTCATAAAATCAATCATCATGAATTAGAAATATATACGTATTTCGTCAATACTCAATGATGAATCAGTGCAGTTATAAGTTAGTTTTAAAATATTCTCGACTGAGTATTTAGCAGTTAAATTAAATTTATTTATAGCTGCATGTGTTTAAGCTAGAAATTATAATTTATTCTGGTTTCCACTGAAAAACGTCACTAGAGAATATAACAGACTTATAATTTTATTTTCTTCTGCACAAAAGAAACTAGTGAAATATAATAGGCGATTTAACACATAAATCACTCACAAAATACTAGATATATTATATTACCTCCAACCAGAACTACGAGTATCACAACGAAACTAAGAGTTTCACTTATAAATATAAGTATCTAGAACGAAGCGACCACGTCTACTGCAACTTGGAGATTGAATGTCTAGTCTAAAACTCTCTCGGGTAGATATATCTTAAACAGACAAAGGATCCCACGTTATTTCGCAAATCCGAAATAGCCTCCCCTTCTCGTCTCTTAACACTTCACATACTAGACGCAGGCCCTAACTGCCATCACCTGTCAATACGCGTCTTAACGCCTCACCCGACTACTCTCATTTCTGAGCGCAGCAGATTGGCGCCTACTCACAACTAACGCCGAGAAATCAGCCGAAGAAACGCTGTGTCAGGTGAAAATGTAGACGATATGTCTGCCATCATGTCTGACGAAACCGAATTTCTCACACCATTCGCTCACATCCCGGGACTGACATCTATGTAATAAACTGCGTTACCAGTATGAGAAAAGAAACGGCAAAGTCAGAATGGGAAAATATATTTTGTCGCAAACGAACGAATGCGAAAAAACCCCAGGAAAAGGATAAAAGAGCGATAATAAAGTAGAGGACACGGGTAGAAAAGAAAAGAATATAGAAAATTTATTGATCATAAATCTCTATGCGACACAAGGCAAATAAGAATATGCGGAAAAATAAAATATGACCTTGTGTTGCAGGGGCGGCCATCAGTTTTTTTACAGGCGGTTCGGTAAAATTAGCCCAACGGATTGTTGAGAGCTTGATAGTCAATCGTGTAGTCTGGGTTTACAGTTCATCTTCTTTAGAGCTTCGTGCCTTTGATGTTAAGTACGCGAATGTGGGTTTAAATTAACTTGAGACCATGATAATGATGATTGAATTCCCAAATGTTTATAGACTGGATAAGTCATGACTAGAGTCCAAACAAACAATTTATTATACATTCTGTAGACATCGAACGTTGATCATGTATTACATCACAAATATAAATTAGAATCCTATGTTGAATTAGCTATCTTGCATATCAGTCCTTTGTCTCGTAATCTGAATTACTTTAGGCAGAACGACATAACTATATGCACGCGTGGTTGGAAAATCCAACGACCGACAGTCAGTTTATGCGTCTGGCACTAGTATTAATTAAAATGGACTGTTAATTCATCTCGACAAGGTTTAGTCAATTACTAACCTGTAACTTCATCTTTCTTCATCATAACAGTGGACTGACCCATGTCCATGAGAAAATACAATATAACTGTGTGGCTTTCCCTGCCCGACACTATAAGAATATAAAGACACGTCTTCTCCGTTTGACGGTCATTTGAAAAAGGGTCCCGTCTCTTGGTCACCGTGCGTGACTACCAACGCTGAAACGTCACAGCGTTCACTAGGCTAATAATACTTTTTACATTACAACGTTGTAACCCCTAAAATCGCATGCTGCTAACCTCTAGCAGACAATGCCAATTAATCTACCGTAACAATTCCCTGTCCACCGGGGGGAAAAAAATCTATTAGATAGATTTTTTTTTCAAAAACCTATCTGAATGAATATCAAAAAATTTAACAATATCAAAAAATTTAAACAAAAATGCGGCATATGGCCTACGATGTTCTGTCTAGAACAGACGTCGTGGTCATGTCGACTAACTAACAGTCATCTAATATATTAATGATCATATTATAAATAAATGTTATACATAAATTTTATATGAACTAAAAGAGAATGGCTAATGTTGATATCTAATTAAATAATTAATTAACTCAAAATATGTCGCAATGAAATGTCATGTCAGACTAATCTAAAGAGTTAAAATTAAACTAATTAATTATATTGAGTGTGTAATAAGAAAAAAAATTGTTGAAAATCTAATGTAAGAAAAATGAAAGGATATGTTAAAGAGAGAAATAAATAAATAAAGAATAAAGTGGAGAAAAAAGTAATGTATAAATTTAACTTAGTTATGTGTGTTGGACATTAATTAAGTTTAGTATTAAGTTGTTAATACCTATCTAAATTAACCAATTTAAACAATAATGTAGTATGTGATGTATCCACATAATTATTAACTATATAATATAATAGTTACATACAATAACATTATCTAAGAATCATGTGAGTTCTTATTTTTTTTCTTCTTTAATTTTTTTTCCAAATTTCATTTTTTTTTTTTTCAATATTTATCTCACTTTCATTTTAATTTCCATTATTGTAACGACTTAATTAAAATTAATTAAAGTTGGATAAGATGATCCATACGTAGGCTTGATCCTTGTGAATTCCAATTAACAAACAAATGTTTAAGTGTTTCAGTTCATAAGTATCGACGTTATTATCAATAGTTCATGTCGCATACTGAGTTACTTTGATAGTGTTTTCTATTATGTTCACTTGATGCCCGGAAATGTGTCCAATAGTTTTATTAGTAAAGGATATCCAGCAAAGTCCTGGCGTAAATACGAACATGGAGTCAATTGATTTCATTCATTTCGTATATAAAGTCTTTAGTAAGCAGATACTTGTATTGTAGGCAATAGTTCATGTCTATATAGAACAGCCATTATAGTGCTATTTATTTTGAGTAAGTATCTACGACGTTAATATAGTTCAAGACACGACATTAGTAGGGTTTCGAGATAGAGTATCTGCCAGGACGTTATCTGCTCCTGTGATGTACTCGATTGAGAAGTCAAAAGGTTGAAGGAGAATAGCGAATCTGGTGAGCTTTGGACTTTTATGATTCGCCCGTCGTAGTGATGCCACGGCTTTCTGGTCTGTCTGTACTACGAACGGGGCTCCCAGCAGGAACTTTTCCAACTTCGTTATTGCCCACACCACTGCTAAAAGTTCGCGGTCGACAGTTGAATATTTGACTTCTGGTGGTTTCAGTTTCCGTGAGACGTACAAGTTTGGATGGAGGATGTCGTCATGATATTGGAGCAAACATGCGCCAATTCCGTAGTTACTCGCATCTGTGCGGAGAATAAACTTTTTGGAAGCATCAGTTAGTCTCAAGATTGGTGGGTTTCAGGATATGTTAATAATATTAAGGAAAACATTATTACACTCACTAGTCCATGTCACCTTCACTGGCATGTCCTTCTTTAATAATGAGGACAAGACAGCCGTGATAGATGACAAGTTAGGTACGAATCTACTGTAATATTGGACTAGACCTAACAAGCTTCTAACCTGTTTCTTCGTTTGAGGAACGGAAATGTTTAAAATTTTAGAAACCGTACTGGGTAGTGTTCGGATATATCCTGCTCCAATAATGTGACCCAAAAAAGTTATTTCATGAAATGCTACTTGTAATTTTGTGGGTTTAGCAGTTAAATTGTTCCTTCTTAATGTGTCCAAAACGTTTTCAAGACCCAAAAAATGTTCCTCAAAAGATGAACTAAATAAGCATATGTCGTCTATGTATGTAATAATGTCTGGTCTACCTGAAAAAAGGTGTCGCATCATGCGAACAAAGGTAGCTGGAGCGTTAACAAGCCCAAAGGCATAACATTCCACTGGTATAGACCTTGCGGAGTGGAAAACGCTGTGTAGTATTTAGCTTTTTCGGTTAGTGGTATCTGCCAATAACCTTTAGTTAAGTCTATCTTAGTGAATATAGTTGCAGTCGATAGACGTGGCAGTAAGTCGTCGAGAAGAGGATGTGGTTCGCTATCAACTATCGTTTGTGCATTTAATTTTCTATAGTCGACGCATAGTCTAATGTTATTGTCCTTCTTTCAGACAATAACTAATGGAGAAGAAAATGGGGAATTACTAGTTTCAATAATTCCTAAAGATAACATCTGTTCAAGTTCCTTAGTAGTTTTAGTAAGAAAGTGTAGAGGAACAGAATATGGATGTACCCGAATTGGAGTATCATCGTTAAGAGTGATGTCATGACTAATGACTGATGTGCGACCTGGAACGTCGGTCAACACATCTGGATAAGATTGTAGAAGTTCAGCAATCTGTTGATGCTGTTGCGGTGTAACCGACGAAGAGATGGTTACGTCCCGCCAAGATTCACTAGGCTGTACTACAGGTACAGGTAAAGCTAACTGTACCTCAGGAAAAGAAGATTATTCTTCCTGGATAACAGACAAATTAGAATAGTGACATCTAGGTACGACAGTGTCATCTAGTTCATGAAAAATAGCTTGTAAGCGTTCAGTAATAGAAAATATACAATATTTAATTCCCAAGAACATAAATGACCAATAAAGGAAAGAAATGATGACTGACTACGCTGAGTCATCAACGATATGAGACAAAATGTGTTACCATAATCTGTTATCTGCGTGACGCAGCATTAGGTACTAATTGTAACCATAGACAATGGTGGTTAAAGTAAGCACCATTATCCCGCTCGATGACCATTCGAGCATCTCTATTGTTACGAAATGTAACTATAGCTTCACCATACCTGTCATTGGTAGGTGACAACAACCGTACAAACATAACGTCTGCCGTGTCATTAAAGAAATTACTAAGTGACTGCCATCTGGTACCTTGTGGCAGATTGCGCACTAACACGGTGCGAGAATATGCACACTTCCCAATGTAAGTGGGATCAGTGTCGCTAACATGATAAATAGTTCTTCTATTTAATCCTTTGGATCTGGTAGTCTTATGAGATGATGTCTCATAATGATTGACATATTTATTTGTCCTAATTTTATTAGATAAGTTCATAAGAACTCCACCATCATTACCCTTGTTTGGGACATCTTTTCTTTTCCCATTTTCAACAATTTTATCCAGATCACTGTTAATATGATCCTGTCGCCAATATCTATCTTCCGACTTGGCGGCACTCTTTAGAGAAAAGGCATATCTGCCTCGAAATGATTCTATAATCTTCCCTGGATGTGCTGGTAGTTTAGTATCATTTTTTTTCTGTATGAGAGTCTCATCCTTCTCCTCATCGATTTCCAAAATAGTACTTAGACTGAAATTGGAGAAAACTGAGCCACATGTATTTATTTTGTTGGCTCGTAATGTAGCTGTTGCAATGACAGCGTTAGCATTGCAATAAAATTGCACTTTATTTAATTCCCATTCATCAATTTCCTGTGGGGAACAATCCTTACTACCATGGATGCGTCCCAACATCAGATCTGCAATTGGATTCTGAAGCATGCATACCTTAACTTGTCCTGAAAAGAAAGGTGTATTAACATGGACAATAGCTGTTGGGTAAAACTCAATAGTTCCCCCAAAAGTCATGCACCGGACATATTCCCCTGTTGCACAGCTAGGATGTACCAGAGACTGCCGCACTCCAATTGTTGTGGACCCCGAATCTCTCAATAGAGAAACCATTGAACCATTAACTATCCCTCTGTTGAAAATCAGAGAGCCTGTTCCATCATTGGATGCAAGACCGACTTCTGGTAGAATGTGTCCGCAGTTCAGAACTGTCTCTTTTGCCTTCTGAAATATAAGATTACATTTTGGGCAACTATTTGCCACGTTATAATTCATTGCAAAACAAGTAGACGAGGACTGTATTTTGTTATTAGTAGGTGAACTCTGAACCCCAGGGGTTGTAGCAGTAGTAATGGCTGCCCCTGTATTATGATTATAATTTGTCGATCTACGAGAATGAGAACGATGACGAGAATAATCAGTTGAATTATTCCGTTGTCCTCTATTGTAACTGTTATCTCGATGTCTCGAGTTATAATTATCGCTGTTGTTCCAATTGTTACCGTTATTATCATTATATGAACGATTATAACTTGAGTTACGTGGATTACTGTTGTATCTGGACTGAGGTGAATAATTTCTATTTTGTGGTCTTCCTCTATTAAAGTTATTGTTAAAGCTATTACGTCCCTTATGAAAATTAATGTCATAGTTTCCCTTGAACCTACCTCTGTCCACACTGTGTGTTCTAGGTTTGTTATTACTATGATATGCCATATTGGAGGCTACAGGAAGTGGTTCTCTTATTAACGAGCCAGAAATGTTAGCATTCGGATGAGCGGTGCAGTAATTTAAAGAAATTTTTTCTGACTCATCAATAGTTTCTGGTTTCCGTTCTTGCAGGTAAGCAAAGAACGGTGGGCTGACAGAAGATAACACTTTATCCCTCAATAACAAATCGACTAACTTGTCGTAAGATTTGTTGACACCTGCTAGTTCAACCCATCTGTTAAAAGTATTGCGTATGTTAGCAATAAAACCTGAAAAGTCTTTATTATTATCTGGCAACAAACTTTTGAAACGTAATCTACATGCCTCTTCGTTCAA
Source organism: Oreohelix idahoensis (assembly GCA_024509875.1). Lineage (NCBI taxonomy): Eukaryota > Metazoa > Mollusca > Gastropoda > Stylommatophora > Oreohelicidae > Oreohelix > Oreohelix idahoensis. Next base: position 116,300 of record JAMPIV010013569.1, read on the forward strand.
ATGGAACCGACGTAATAACAAAGTCTTAATGGCCTCATAGTCTGTGGCTAATGTCGGATCAATATTTTGTGCTGCACTTGCAGGTTCGCCATCCAGAAATTCCTTGAGTTTAAGTGCCCATGCTGTTTTGTCAAGGTTATTGACCTTACATATATCCTCAAAGCGCGCCAGCCATGATGATAGATCGTCCACGTGTAACTTGAACGGTGGTAGCTTAAAGTAATAATTGCCCTTAAGTTGGGTGGAAGAAGATCCCGATTGAGCATTATCATTTTGGCTTGCTGCAGCACTCTGCGAATTAAGTTTTGCTGTTTCCAATTTAAGCCGTTGCAATTCCATTTCTTGCTGCAGTATAATTTCCTGTCGTTTCAATTTATTCTCTTCTTCAATCCGTAGGATTTCATCTCTTGCCACCTTTCTTTCTTCCTCTTCCTTAGCAATGGCTTTCTTTTCAGCCTCTTTTCTTTCAAGTTCTTCCATCTCTGCCTTAGCAATAGCTTTCTTTTCAGCCTCTTTTCTTTCAAGTTCTTCCATCTCTGCCTTAGCAATAGCTGTCCTTTCAGCCTCTTTTCTTTCATGGTTCGCAAGTTGTTGTTCCGCAAATTCCAGGAGTGCATCTCCCTTTTTGTTACAATCTTTTCCAATTTTAATGAAATGATCCAAGGTAAGCATTCTTGAAGTTGATTTATTTAAGTATTCAATTACTTATGTCTAGTAATCACCCCTAGAATATATGTCGATAATTCTAATTACTCAACGAATGAATAATCAATATAAGAAATTGTAATATTCCTGTACTGTTATTTATAAGTTCCACAAATCTATAATATTTTGTAAAAATATTATATATATCAACTAATATCTATCATAAATAGTTATGATAGTTAGTTATATAAGGTGCTGAAATTATATCATGCACTTCATATTAGTATTAAATAATTATAGGTATTATCCCTAAACAATTAGGTTATTTAATCTTAATAGTTACTAAGTTCACAATGTAGTAATGAGAAAATGTACTAATTTACATTTAATATGTCTTAATATGTTATAAAGTTATAATAATTAATCATGATATATTATGCCATAATCATGAGCTATAAAGTGCATTGCCCATTTCTTGGACCACTACTGCAAATAGGTGCAAAGTCTCTAATTCCTCCTTAAAAGTCATAAAAATTTAATCATATTCATCTACACTATTATTAATGAATAAATTATAGCATTAATATTAAATTATAGAAGGATGAAATGAAGACAAACAATACAATGTGTTAACCAAGGATTACAGAACAGTATTACCATACGACAAGACATTTTCACAATAAAAAATGCATTTATAACTAAGTGGTATAAAACGGAAGTGAGAGATTAAGAATGAACTGAATAGAAAACTAACCTGCGTACACAAAAATTAGTGACGTATACATGGACTCATTGACGATTGTACAAAAAATATAAACTGAATGATAGTAAGGTCAGAAAAAACACGATAGGTTACAAACATTGTTACAAAACTGAATAAAAATTAGAACTAAACACACTAGAATACCCCAATTATAACTAGACTGGACATCTAACATGCAAGGTCAATTAATTGCAATTACGAACGAACGAAAATCATCGGAGTCGTCGATGGGTTCTTCGTTAAAAGCAATTAACTAACGGCCTTAAGGAACATTCAGAATGAATATCGGCATCCTCAGAGCCATGTTATTCATTCCAAACCGCCGCCCATCCATACCCACGAATAAGGGACAACATCAACGGAAAAAACAGATATAACAATGATATATAATAAATAGCGAGGACATGCCTGCACAGCGAAATGGACTTAGTATTGTGCTTTATGAAGGACAATCGTCCTAAGTTTAAACTTATCTTTAAAAGGCTTCGGCGATGTCAAGTTAATCAACGGACTAGATCAATGCCTAGTACTGTTTGCTCTTGATTGGTTGATAACCGTATTAAATCGTCTGGTCTTCTTGATCATGTAAATCTTCATCAACTTGGAATGCGTTGACGGTTGTACTTTCAAAGCGCGGCATCTACGCATGATGTAGTGACGTCAGATTGGCATTTCGTAGTCATGCGTTGAACGTCGTTTTTATTCATCATGTGACTTTCTTATAATAGTAAACAGTTTGTAAAAGTACGTAAACAAGAAAAAATTTT
>JAMPIV010013570.1:0-82500 GCA_024509875.1 Oreohelix idahoensis
TTGAAAAGCATGTACAGCTCATAACATAGACAAAGCAAAATATGTTTATCAGTTATCAGGGATACTGACAGGTAAAGCTCTAAGTATATTAAATATGGTGGATGAACCTGACAAGAACAATTATGAGGTTGTCAGGGCCGCTTTGTTAAAGAAATATCAGCTTAACGAAGACGGCTATCGTCTACAATTTAAAAACATGTTACCTGAAAATGGAGTTGAATTCTCCGAGTTTATTGCAAGAATACGCATTACTTTCTCACGATGGGTTGAACTATCTAAGACGGAAAAAACTTATGAAGGACTTATGGACTTAATACTTAGAGACAAAGTCATGTCGTCTGTCAATGAGTCTTTCCTTGCTTTCCTTCATGAACGTAAACCTAAAACAATAAAAGAAATGGAAGATTTCTGTTGCCAATACGTAACTGCGCCCCCACACATAACCATGGGTAACTCTAAGGTGAAAGAAGGTTTACCAGTTGCTTCGGCAGCTCCGTATGGTCAAAACTTTGCTCGTAGATTCCAACAAAATTTTGATAGAAAGAGCAGCGGTAATTTCTGTCAAAATCATGGAAACCAATTTCATGGTGATTCTTCTTCGAAGAATTGGAGACAACCTGATAGTGGTCGTTACTATCACCCTAATAATTATAAGCATTTCAAAAGAGGATATGGTAATAGAGGTTATTCCTGCCGAAGACCTCAGAACCAAACAAATAGATGTTCGCATCAATGTGAACATGATAGTAATCGTGGAAACTGGAATTCGAACCAGGATAACAATTACAATAGAGACAATAATAACTGCAGAGATAATAATAACTCTGATAACTTCAGAGGTAATAATAGTCGGGGTAGATCTCAACACAAAAAAAAGAGATATCAGCAGGCTAATGCTGTACAACAGGAAACTGAGGGAGCCTGTAATCATGTTGTTGATAGTAAAAACTTTGACGCTGTCACTAGTTCTGCTTTTGACTTTGAGAGAGCAAACAAATGCCCCCAATGCAGTACTTTATTCGAACCGGGTACCATAACTACTTTGAGTTGTGGTCACCCACTTCCCGCTCTTCCTGCTGCTGTTGCGCATGACGGGAGGGGTTCTTTAATTCTACATAAGGGTCTTGTTAATGATACTCCGGTCTCACTACTTTTCGATTCCGGATGCACCACTATTGGTGTTAGACAATCGCTTGTAGATCCATCTTGTGCTACAGGAAGGGTTATTAAATGTGTCACATTTGGCGGCACTCTAGAAAAATATCCTACTGCTGTAATTCGCATTGCCACTCCTTTCTTTACTGGAGATGTGCATGCTTGTCTCTTACCTAATCCTATTGCGGACCTTATTATTGGTCGTATTCACGGAGTTAGGGAGTGTACCCCACAGCAGATTGCTGCTTGGGAAGATAATAACATGCAAGCTACAAATGCAGTAGTTACAAGAGCACAAGCTCTACAAACACCCGAAACTTCACTGAATAGTGATAATGAAGTTGATAGCCAAGATAGTCACTTAGTAATCACTCGTGACTCTTTCATAAAATTGCAAGAAGAAGATCCTTCTTTAAAAAAATTCTTCGTTCTTGCGAAGAAAGGTGATCCGAATCAGGATACAAATAGAAAATCTTGGATTGCAATGAGAAACGGCGTACTTGTACGTATGGTACAAGATTCGACTACGTCGGCACATTCGCAAATTCTTGTTCCCAAGAGCATGAGAGTCCAAATATTACAACATGCTCATGACTCGCAATGTGCTGGACATATGGGTTTTGCCCGTACGAAGTCGAGAGTCCTTGCGGCTTTCTTTTGGCCTTTTGTCAATAAGGACATTCGTATTTACTGCCGATCATGCAAGGTATGTCAGGAGGTCAAATCTAGAGGACCACGACATGCTGCGCCTATCCAGGCTGCTGACATTCCTATTCGGCCGTTTCAGAAAATGGCCATAGATATTATTGGCCCTTTTAAGGTCAAGTCGGCCAGAGGACATCAGTTTATCCTTACATGTGTCGATATGTGCACACGTTGGCCAGAGGCTATTCCTCTTAAGAGCATATCTACTACAGATATCGCAGATGCTCTTTGGTTGATATTTTCTCGCTTGGGGTTCCCCAGAGAAATATTGTCAGACCATGGCACTCAACTCATATCTGACACTATGTCACAGGTAATGTCTACCTTACATATTGAACGATCTCTCAGTAGTATCTACCATCCTATGTCTAATGGGTTAGTTGAGCGTCTGAATAGAACGCTCAAGACTTTGCTTGGTAAGATAACTGAAGATCATCCTCAAGATTGGGACAGGGTTTTACCCGCGGCTCTCTTTGCCTATAGAGAAGTCCCTAATGAACACACAGGATTTTCTCCCTTCGAACTTGTCTTTGGCGCGCGTCCACGCGGCCCTATGTCTTTATTACACGATCTCATCACTGCCGATGATATTAGCGATGAAACTCAATCCTCATATGAGTATGTCATTGCTCTTAGACAAAAGATCATTGAGGCATGTAAGCTAGCAACTGCTTCATCAGAAATTGCTAAAGAGAAGGCAAGGCAGTTTGCTAACAAGAATAGATGTCTACGACAACTTTGTCCAGGTGACAAAGCATTCGTCCTACTCCCCAGTAGGGAAAATAGACTTCTTATTGCATGGAAAGGTCCGTATGCAATAGTCTCTCGGATTTCCGATGTTGACTATGTGGTCGATATTGATGGAAAGCATAAAACTTTCCACATAAACATGCTTTCGGAATTTCACGAACGTCCGGACTATTTGCTGCCTATTTTCCAGGCAACGGATGATGCTCCTGCACCTCACGGTCATTATTCATCCCTGTCTGTCATTCAGGATGAGGAAGCTACCTTCTCTGATGTCAACCTTCCCCTTCCAGTGGTTCCATTACATTCCACGGAATCTTGGAAAAACGTTTCTGTTTCTCCTAATCTTTCTGGTGACGAACATCGACAAGTCTCGTCGATGTTACAAACATTTCAGGATGTTCTCACTGACATTCCTGGACACACAGATGTCATAGAACATGACATAATTCTTACCGACAATAATCCAATTAGGGTTAGGCCGTATCCTATTCCTATACACTTTCAGTCGCAAGTGGAAAAGGAATTGGATGAAATGATTCAATTAAATATAATTGAACCATCGACTTCACCATATTCTTCTTCCATGGTTATTGTCCGGAAGAAGGATAAGAACATACGAATTTGCGTTGATTATCGCAAATTGAATCAGGTCACAAAGTTCGACGCTGAACCGATGCCTTTGTTAGAAGATCTACTGATTAGACTTTCTAATTCTAGATTCTTCACTAAACTTGACTTGTCTAAAGGTTATTGGCAAGTGCCTTTAGCAGAGCATGCCAAACCTCTTACTGCTTTTTCTACACCTAGGGGTCTATTTCAATGGAATGTTATGCCTTTTGGTCTCATGAACGCCCCTGCCACTTTCGTTCGCATGATGCGTCGAATTCTGTCACATCGTTCGGATGTCATCGCATACTTAGATGACATCTGTCTCTTCAGTGATACCTGGGAAGATCACTATTTAGGGTTATATGACTTACTGTCCACTCTACGTGAGAATAATTTGACAGCAAAACCTTCTAAAGCTTTTGTTGGTTTTGGTGAAATCTCTTTCCTGGGTCATCGTGTTGGTCATGGTCTCTTGAAGACAGAAGACCACAATACTTCCAAAATACTGAACATCTCTGTTCCTAAAACGAAGAAACAAGTTAGGAGTCTCTTAGGTTTAATTCAATTTTATGGGAGATTTATTCCAAATTTATCTTCGATCATGGCACCTCTCTCAACATTGTTGAAGAAAGGTTCGCCTAATCTGGTCCGTTGGTCTGAAGAATGCCAATCTTCACTAGACCAAATCAAGAATATATTTTCTTCTCCTCCCATCTTAAGATTACCTACTCTTGATAGGACTTTTGTTCTTCGGAGTGATGCTTCATCCACTGGGATTGGAGCAGCACTGATGCAAGAATATGCAAATACTCTGCATCCTGTTATGTACATTTCTAGAAAACTAAATGCGGCAGAGAGGAACTACTCGGTTTTAGACCGTGAGTTGTTAGCGATGGTTTGGTCAATTCTAAAGCTACAAAGATTCCTCCTGGGCGCACATTTCATTCTAGAGACTGATCAGAAAGCTCTTACAGCTATTCAGACTAAGAATTTGAAGAGTTCGAGATCCACTCGATATGCTATAGCTCTTCAACCTTTTCACTTCACGGTACGAGCTATCCGTGGTGCGGATAATGTGATGGCTGACATTTTGTCTAGATGCCCACATGACTCCAACTAATACTTCTGTCCTATATTTCCATATATTACAGAGTCATAACACACCTATATTTCTACAATAGATTAGCACATCTGTACTTACTTTATATGTACACACTATCGTGCTTTGTTGTCATCTTCTTCTGTTCGTTTTTTAAGATGATAGAGGAGGACTGAGTAGTTAATATAAGGGCCGTTAGTTTACTAAACAGCCACAATTATTAATAATGTATTGTACCTTATGAAGCATATTAGTTATTAATTAGCATTATATTGCTTGTACTTTCTCAGAATGTCATTGTTGAGCTGAGGACTTACCTTACGAGTTCTAGATTGTGTACTTACCCTCGGAATACCAGAGCATATGTCCTGGATCGTCATGTAGTTTAACTTTACTATGTACTTATGTCATTACATGTCAAAGAATGTACTATTTAAATTTTCCTATCAGATTTGTACATCCATTTTTAAAGACAATATTAGAGTATGCTGTTTAATGATGATTATAGTAACTTGCATACGTATATTGTGTTTACATGCTAACGTGATGTGTGTTGGTGACACCTCCCCGATGTGAATATTTTGTGAGACATATTTATTTTTCTGTTGAGGTATATCCTCACCAGACACTCTATAATTAGCCTATTGTTTGGCAATTTAATTAATTATCAGCGCATAATTCGTGCGTTTTGAGCCGCTTATCGCTTGCTCTTTGATATTGAAAAAAAAAATATGTTCCACATTTTTTTTTATCGGGAGGAGGTGGTGATATGTTGCGTGATAAATTCTCGCAACATCGTTTTATTTCAATATCTGTTTTATAACGCAAGGGCAACAACTGCTTGAAATCTATAGTCACTTTTCTCGGTAAGCATTTGTCTTCTCGCGTTGGTATCGAATGCAGTTAAGTTTGAGCTGTGGTCATTTTTGCGCTGGACTGCGCATGACTTGTCTTGTTGTTTGTCGATCGGTTTCCGCCCACCACTAGTGGGAGTGAGCGATTTGGAATGGCGAAAGAGATGCCTCGTTGAAGAGGGGATCTCCGCTATTTTTGTTCTGTCAGGGATGTGTAGTCCTCTTATGGATATTTCGTTTATTCGAGATAATACCTCTAGTGTTTCCCACATGTCGGGAGGCGTGATATTTCTGTGTATTTCCTGAAGGCAAGGTAAATTGACTTTTCATTAACTCTATCGATTTTGGGTCGTGAGCGATTTCGATTCATAGCCTGTCTCGAAAGTCGTCGTCACGAGATGTTTTCCCAGCTCACATGTCGCTGTATTGTACTGCATCGGTTGATGCAGGTACCAAGGACCATTACTTGCTACTTTGTTAAATGAACTAGGTTTGGAAAACCTTTATTATCTAGAGGATATTTTTGAGGACATTATTTATACTTCGGCAGACGTGTCTGTCTTGCTGAAGTCAAACTAAGGAGAGTGAACTGATCTCATACATCTGGTTATCTCCTGGCTGTTATAGAAAAGGATGGAGTTTTCACCTGACTACATTTACAGCACTTTGAAATATAACATGCATCTGACTCATCATTGTAATGCTGTCTACCGTTTATTGCTGTATTGAATGTTGCTGTGATAATGACTGTTTGATGTGCCTACACATTTGCGTAACCATTTTGTCACTGTGGCGTCCACAATAAATAATGAAGAAAAACGTCAACGGCTGTTTCAAGACTCATTGACTTTATACGTCGTGAGTTTACTGACGTCCTATGTGGATTGCCCTGTTATTGTTGCATGAACATTGTTTTGACTGAACACATCTACACACTACACAAAACCAGACATGCGGATGCCATCCATCATCATATGGCATCACGCATCAGGTGCCGACCACCGAAAAGCTCGTAATTAGTCAGTACAACAAATGTCACAGAATACGGCCGTAGTGGACAAGAGAGCGACCCAAAATTATGTGACAATCATCATTGCTCTTCAGCTCTTCAAAGGCTTTCAACAAATTTATGCCAAGTCTTCCTGTCCCGTGCCATTAACTCAATGCCTTTCTCATGCCTTTCATGTCTGTCCCCAGTTCTCGTCTCCGTGTGTTCTTGGGTCTACCTTAACCCATCTTACCATGGGGATTGCAGAACAAGGACTTAAAGGGTCTGTTTCTGTTTTATCATCATATTTATTTTATTTTTTATCATTTTATTTTTTCTTGTTATTGATGTTTTTTTCCAGCGTAAGTCTTTATACTCTTCCTGTTCTATTTCATCATCATCATCATCATTTTCATCATCTTATGTTACAAGGCAGTCCTTGTTCTGGGACTCCCCCCCCCTCCCCCCCCCCTCCCGGGAGTCAGGTAAATAACGCTTACAATAAACCAGTACAAAAGGTGTTGTTGTTGTTTTTTTAAGCAGGACATGCACGCTAATATAACTGACGGGCTCTGTGTCTATGTCGAATGTGACCGCTACTCGCCAAAACGAGACAAATTTTATTTTAAAGGGGGGGGGGGGGGGGATTAAAAAAAAAATAAACGAGGAAAAGAATTAAACACAGATATTTGGGAATAAAGAAGGCATGGACAGAGCTTGAACAGATGACACGTGACAGACAGACTTGTCGTGTATTTCAAGAAGATACGTGCCCCATAGGGTAAGCTATAATGTAATAAATCCAATCAACGTCTTCCCCCCCCCCCCCCCCCCCCCCCCCCCCTCCTAGATTCTCAACAGCAAGCGCAGATTGTTTTCTATGCTTTATTCTGTCCTGTACAAGATTTCGACAGTTTATACTCCTGTTCTTCCAATTCTGTGACTTTGTTGCTTGTTAACCTCGTGTATACTATTATATTCACATGCGATTTAAATACGTAGCTACAATAATCACTATAAATGTTAATGAAAAATAATAATTGATAGTAGCTTATTTACTGGCTGCTTTTATTTGAACGATTTAAACAAAACAATTTTCGCTCTCTCCGTAAGAATGCCTTATGGAGAAGGGCGGAGAAGTTAGTCCCCCAAACTTAGCACGTCTTTAGTTGAGTCGAGTCGCTAGTAAAAAAAAAAAGTTCGAGTCTCGAATGTGTCCAGTATGAATCACATTTTGGTGACTTCGGTAGCACTGGCTGGAGTCGACAACACTTTCGAATAAAGGCAATTTCATCGTAACGGTGTTCAATTTGTCTTTCTTCAATTCCCGAGTCGTAACTGTCACAACCCCTCCACTGACGGGTGTTGACAGATACGGATCAACATAATTACAACTATTTCGAAACGTGTTTCCTCTAGGGCAATATGGTTTACAGGGATTTGCTGAAGCAATAAAAGGAATAAAGTGGACACATTGGCTGCCTTGCGCAGCCATTAAAATGCCTCGCGCTTTCAGATACAGACGGGAGATAACCGCAACGGTCAAGATGAGAGTCGTTCAGGCATATCGCGTACTCCACTCATTTACAATTATTAGTAAACTTTTTTTTTCAGTAGCTCATTCCGCTACGGCAGGGGTTCCTAGCTCGTGGGACATGTACCCTCAGGTGGCTACTAGAAGCATGTTTTAGGGTACAGGGAATATTTGGCAAAAGTCCGAAAATACGGACTGCTCGGGGATTTGGTCTGTCCAGATTTTCGGATTCTCGAGCAGTACTTTTAAAATTCAAACTTAAGAAAGAATAAAGAAGAGATGAACAGGCATTTTTTGTTGGTTTATTCATTAAATAATAATAATAAATTCTTTAAGCACCAAACACGGCGCATAAGGCAGAAACCAGTGCTCTCCAGGTTGTTCGTTGTGACGCCACTCCTCTTAGCTCTTGCACATTATTTAGGCCCAACGTTCTTCCTTCTCTTATTATTGTTCTTCTGAGTGTTTCTTTTGGTCTTCCTTTTTTCCTCTTACCCTCAGGAACCCAAGTGAGCGCCTGTAGTGGTATTCTGTTGTTTTGCATTCGTAGGACATGACCGATATATGACCATCGTCTTTTCCTTATATAGTCGGAGACATATTTCTGCCTAGAGTCTTCTCTTATTTGTCGATTAGTCTTGAATTCTTTCCAACTGATGTTCATGAGTTTTCTAAGACATTTGTTCTCGAATGTATTCAGCTTGTTCTCCAATGATTTTGTTATTTTCCAACTCTCACAGCCGTATGTTAACACTGAGATAACATTTGAATTAAACAGACGAAGCTTGGTATGTATATTCAATGATCGTAATTTCCAAATGTTAGATAATCTATTGAAGGCGCTAGCTGCCAAAGCAATTCTAGTATGGATTTCTCTTGTTGTGTCACCATCCTGAGTCATTTTACTGCCTAAATAATTGAAACTTTCAACTTTCTGTAGTTTTTCCCCGTTCAAGATGATATCAAAGGTCTCGTTAGAAAAGTTCATAGCTTTAGTTTTAGAGGCATTTATTTGGAGACCTATTTTAACCGAGAGATGACACAAATTATTTATTGCTTCTTGGGATTGTCTTGGTGTTGAACTTAAGAATGCTACATCATCTGCGAAATCCAGGTCCCCCAGGAATTTTCCATTTGTCCATTTTATACCCAATTGTTCATTGTGGGTATAGTTTCTCATAACCCAATCAATAGCTATTCCAAAAAGTAGTGGTGACATAATACAGCCTTGTTTAACCCCTGTTTCTTTAACAAATACAGAATGCTTCATTTATCAAAATGAGTACATTTATTCGTTCATTTCCACAGCTTCTGTTGCGTCTGCTGCACTGCTTGTAAATGGAACACTTGCAGCTTCTACCGCATCTGCTGTACTGCTTGTGGATGGAACACTTGCAGCTTCTGTTGCGTCTGCTGTACTGCTTGTGGATAGAAAACTTGCAGCTTCTATCGCATCTGCTGTACTGCTTGTGGATGGAACACTTGCAGCTTCTGTTGCGTCTGCTGTACTGCTTGTGGATGGAAAACTTGCAGCTTCTATCGCATCTGCTGTACTGCTTGTGGATGGAACACTTGCAGCTTCTATCGCATCTGCTGTACTGCTTGTGGATGGAACACTTGCAGTTTCTGTTGCGTCTGCTGTACTGCTTGTGGATGGAACACTTGCAGCTTCTATCGCATCTGCTGCACTGCTTGTCGAAAGAACACTAGTTTGATCGGCAGATGCTTCTATTGTTTCCTTTAAATACTTTCGTATTCTTTATATATACTTTTTGGATTCTCGGGTGGTCTAGATTTTAGGCATCCGGATTTTTGGACTTTTACTGTACTATCCTAGTGAAATATTCCAAAAGTAGTAGTGATACTTGTTATGGATTGAAGAGAGAACTGACAGTCACGTTCTCAATCAAATCCAAAACAAGAAACACACTGACGGCTGAACATGATATACGGTATCTCTTTCAAAACCTCGTCCAAAAATGAAACTATTCTTTCGCAAGAAACATATTCAAAGGTCTCGCTAATTTATTTGCTAGTGTTCTGATAAATAGTTAACTGTACGATACAAAAACGTTTTCCTTTTGAAAAATTAATTAATTAATGCAATGATTCATCACTTTTCAAATACCCAATAAACATAGGCCTTCAACAAACTTATGCCAAGTCTTTATGTCACGTGCTATCAGCTCAAGGTCTTTCCGTGTCTTCTCCACCCCCTTCATGTCTCTCCAGTTCTCTTCTCCATGTTCTTTAATCTTCCTCTACCCATATTACCCTGGAGGTTCCAGACCAGGAATGGTCAACAGGTTTTCTCAGTGTGTCCTACCCATCTCAAGTGTCTTCTTCTCATCTCATGTTCCACTGGCGCTTGTCTGGTTCTTGTCATCAGTTCCACATTAGTAATCTTGTGATACCATTTCAATCATAAACATTAATTAATCTGTTTATGTATTTCCTTATGCGCATATGCATGGTAAACTCGAAAACTAACTACCTCTCATATTAAATAGGTACACGGGATAATTTACTATAAACCAAGAAGGTACGCGAACCGTAGAAAGGCTGAGAACCACAAATTTACGGAATTTTTGGTTCTGAAATTTTCCAGACGCGTGCCTTGAATCTTCGTGAATCCACCCGCGCGAGCAATAAAACATTGAAGTTGAATAGCGCGCACAGCAGGGGTCATGCCGATCAAAAGCAACTCATCTACCCTAGGAACTGCTGATAAAACTGTTTCTCTATATAATACTAGAAAGGGGATAAAAAGAATTTAAAAATTAGCATTTAAACCAGATTAATTCTTCTTTGGTCATACGATCCGCGCACATTTGCTTGGCTGGCAAACGAAAAGCGAATGTGGGTGGCAACTGTGATGGTACCATTATGTTATCTGGCCGTTGATTAAACAATCAAAATAGGTTCTTGATTTGGCTTGGGTCCACGTAAATTCTGGTTGGCACATGAGACCACCGCAGGAGTGTAGTTCTTTGCAGTCTAAAACGTCGTTGTTGTAACCTAAGAATTTGTATTTCTAATTATTGCAAGTCTAAGAATTTTTATTTCTAATTATTGCAAGTCTAAGAATTTGTATTTCTAATTATTGCAAGTCTAAGAATTTTTATTTCTAATTATTGCAAGTCTAAGAATTTGTATTTCTAATTATTGCAAGTCTAAGAATTTGTATTTCTAACTATTGCAAGTCTAAGAATGTTTATGCGTATTTCTAATTACAGCTGTTTAAGAATTCGTATTTCTAATTATTGCAGCCTAAGAATTTGTTTTTCTAATTATTGCAAGTCTTGGAATTTATATGTGTATGTCTAATTATTTTAAGTCTAAGAGTTTAAGAATTTGTAATTCTAATTATTATATTTTTACGAATATGTGTTTCTAATAATTGCAAGTCTGAGAATTTATATTTGTACTTCTAATTATTGCGGTATAAAAATTTGAATTTCTAATTATTGCAGTCTAAAGAATTAGTATTTCCATTTATTACAAACTAAGAATTTGTATTTCTAATTTTTGCAGCCTAAGAAATTATTTGCGTATTTCTAATTATTGCAGTTTAAGAATTTGATTTCTATTTATTTTGCAGGCTAAAATTTTTTATGTTTTATTTCAGCCGAATAATTTGTATTTCTAATTATTGCAGTTTAAGAATTTGTATTTCTAATTATAACTGTTTAAGAATTTTTATTTCTAATTATTGCAATTTAAGAATTTGTATTTCCAATTACTTCAAGTCTACGAAGCTGTCTTTGAATTTCTAATTATTGCAGTTTAAGAATTTCTGTTTCTAACTTATGCAAGTCTAAGAACTTATATTTATCATTGGTATTTATAATTACTGCTATCTAAGAGTTATGGTGTTCCTCACTGTTGCAGTCTCAGAATCATTGTGTATCTTATTGTAGCAGTTAAGAGTTATGGTGTATCATATTTTAGCTGTCGAGAAGTTATGATAAATCCTATTATTGCAGTCTAAGAGCTATAGTATATCTTATTGCATCAGTCTTTAGAGTAGTGGTTTTTCTTATTATAGCAGTGTAACATTTACTGCGTTTTCTATTGCAGCCGTCCAATAGTTATGGAGTTTTGCATTGTTGCAGTCTAAGAGTTCTAGTGTTTCTTATTATAGCAGTCGAACAGTAATGGTGTTTCTGTGTAAAGCAGTCTAAAAGTTAGTGTTTCTTGTTATAGCAGTATAAGAGTTATGGTGTTTCTTGTTAACAGTCTAAAACTTATGGTGTTTCTTGTTATAGCAGTCTAAAAGTTATGGTGTCTCTTGTTATAGTAGTCTAGAAGTTATGATGTTTCTTTGTATAGCAGTCTAAGAGTTATGGTATTTCTTTTCTTGTAAACTCTTTGACTCCGGAACAACGCTCAGAGCCTTGGTCAGATTTGACACCCGTGCCAAAACAAAACTCTGAGCGTTGTTTTTAATCTATCATGAATTAAAATTACGGCACAGGGTGGAAAATAATTGCGGAGTCAAAGAGTTAAGCAATCTAAGAGTTATGGTGTTTCTTGTTATAGCAATGTAGGAGCTAGACTGCCCACCACTGCGAGCGCTAACATAGCCCACCGCGCATAGTTCAGAAAACGACGTTTATTATTTTCCAATCACGGTCTCTCGCGGAAACTCCTAGCGACCTCTCGCAGAACCCTAGGGTTCCGTGCATGTGACAAACTCTGGCCTAGTGTCTTGTTATAACAATCTAAGACTAATTTTATCAACAGGTTTTCTCAGTGTGTGTTCTGCCAGTCGCCATCTCATCTCCTGTTCCACTTGCACCTGTTCTGATTCTTGTCACCAGTTCCATATATGGAGAAGAGTGCTGGAGACAGAAGTGAAAGGGATGAGGCAGACTTGAAAAGATCTTGAGCGGCACATGAATGGAGGACTGGCATTTTGTTGAAGGTCTATGTTCCGTGGGAAGCTTAAAGGAACGACTGAATGAATGACACCACTACATGGGAGGATCCCAGTAACAGTACGCAAAGTCGCTACCAGCGTACGCCATCGGCACTGCACTAGATAAGTAAATTGTGTCAATGCTTTCTTTTAACTTTTAATTTAATTATGGTTTTTTTTCTTCTGTCGGCCAGCTACACCATCATCATCATCGTCGTCGCCGTCATCATCGTTCATCATTTTCCTTGTCGCTCGTTATGGGGATTGTGACAAATCGATCTTTGTTTCACTCCGGCAGTATCGGCACATTTGTGGTACTGGTTTTTATTATTTGCTCTCAATTGTCGCACTTTTCTTTCTTTCTTCGTTATTTTTCTGCTTAGCAGATATTTGAGTATTGTAGAATCATTCGACACTCCCTGTAGGTGATAATAATCACATTTGCTTGGCGCTGCCTAGATTTGTTGGCTATAGGCGCGGCAGATTAACATGTAAATCGGCCAGCGCTATCGGCTTAATCACCGATAAGACATGGATGACAAGATTACTGTAGATAAAAGTAAGATTGCTTCATCTCGAACACGTGGTCATATGCGGTTGCCGGTGTGTTTGTAAGTTTGTGCACAAGGGCATCGGACATCTTATTACCATATATGGGAGAGTTGACCTCTGCCTTACGTTCAAGATTATCCGATGTTGGAATATTTTGAAATTACCCCATAACCCGACCTGTTTGAATATGATTGGAGCGTTTATTTTACTCTATGACAAACGATGGCGTGGGAAGGCAGGGAATATAATCTGATCAGTTTCTCAAGCTATTTCACTTGAGAAATCGCTCGCCAAGACACCAAACTGCTACAGTGAAGAATTAGAATTCAGAATTCCTTCTTAAAATACCGGACACCTGTTATTGGAGTATTCATCAGGGCTTACAATATAGTCCAGGAAATCTCTAACATTTTAAATAAGGAAACCGGGACTGGGGAAACTGAAGGACCACACATGAAGTCAGAGAGGGAACTTATTAAATTAACGACACCCCAGACGCGTGTAAGAGGCCTATTCAAGTCTCTTTAATTCAACTGAGCAAAAAAATCTGTGAGTCAGGATTGGCGTAAGTTGTGATTTACATTTCATATTTATTACTAACATGTGAACTAACATATATATATATATATATATATATATATATATATATATATATATATATATATATATATATATATATATATATATATATATATATATATATATATATATTACCATGTGAATTTTAATGTTTGAAACTCGCTAATGGATGTCACAGTCAATTGAGGCTGGCAACCTCAGCGTATAGAATGATGATTCATGAACCACCACTGCACGGGCTGGTGATTGCTTTATTGCTAGTTTTGTAAAGAGAACTAAAAGCATAAAGTAGTCCCAGGTTCCTATGGAGCAGGGAGGGAAAGATGACAGAAATGATTACATTCTAAGTATAATACTTACATTTTCAAAGCAGTGTAAATGTCCCTATAAACATAATCACTTTAAAATTAATGTAAGTTTTCAAGCTTAAACCAGTGTAAATGTCTATGTGAAAATATCCATTTTAAAGTAATGGAAGTTTCAAACTTTTCAATCAGTGTAAAACATAAATGAAAACATTTTCATTTTATATTGTGAACACTTTTCAATCAGTGGAGATGTATATGTAAACAGACTCTTTCTGTATTATTAACCTTTTTCATTTAAATATAAAGTACGAGTAACTATGAAAGCAATTCTATTTAAATGTAAAGAAAGTTTTATCCCGAGGGATTAAATTAAATTTTCATCGAAGGTAAAGTCTGAGTTATGAGGAATGGTGGTATGGGAAGATAGGAACCCATAACTATGGGGTGGAAAACGCCATACTCAGAAGAGCATTTCGTTCTATTCTTTTACCATAGTTATTGGAGATACCAGCAGAAAGTACTATCTCTAGAACAAGAAGGGAACAGTGGCCTAAGCTTTAAGACGAAGGACCCACGTGGTAGACTCTCCTTGACATTTCTGGGAAAAGAGCTACTCCCGACAACCTTGATCAGGGACGAACGTGAGCAGAGTGAAAAGAACCAACCCATAAGAAGGAGCAGAATCGTCATTGGCAGCTAAGTTCAAATCTATGCTGCCACTTGAACTTCTTGTACGCCCACGGCGACCGTTGCCTCAATTGGCTGTGTGTGGTGTACCCGGAAACGGGGCCTCCCAGTACTGAGGCACAGTTAAGTCCCCGATGTCACTTATCGGTGCAGAGTTGAGAGAGATGGCTGAGCATCACAATCCCCCCTGTGTTGCAGCATGATGAGAACCCAGCATTGCACACTGAGCTTGGGGGGATCACTTGGGCACCAGACTTAATACTGGCTCTTGACTGGATGGCCGCATGCAGGAGATTTCTACAATGGAGGGTTGGCAGGTGGTGGGTATCTGGAAGTGGCTCTGTGCAGGACGTGAGGATTCCTTGGGAGAGCCCAGAACCAGAGCACAGCATTGTGCAAGCTCTGCATAGTTGGAGAGCCCCCTGGATGACGGGGAATGCACAGTGTGCTACCCCACCTATCCCCAACTGGTAACTTAGAACCAGAAGTGGGGTCCTCTGTATGCGTGCCAGGCCAGGATAAAATGCCTGGGAAAGAGACTGGAGCTCAGAACTCCCTAACTCAAAGTTGCAGGATGGCAGAAAAGCCATGGGAAAGACAGGGCTATTTTGAAGATAACGCAACCATATTTTCACCATACGAGCTCGGACGCCGCCTCGGTAAACAAGGTCCGCGCAGAGCAGTGACACCCCCAGGCTGCTTGCGAATAGTCTACTACTGGGAACATAAACAGATTAGGGATGAGCCCACTCTCCCGTTGAACAGGTGCTAAAGTCATAGATACTGGGCCAGAAGGCGCACCGGAAACCACAGTATCACGCAACTCGCTTTTTTTTTCTATGGAGAGTACACCGTCAAATAAATCTCGTACTGGTGCTCGCCCTGTGGAGCTCCACCAGGCAGGTGCAGTGCCGGGCTCTGAGCCTCGACAGAGCCCACCCTCAGCTACTGGAGGACCCTCTAGACCGTCTTGTGGAGTCAGCAGACGGCGGAGGAGAACTACTGACCAAAACAAAACAGAAAAAGAGAAACCCAGAGTGCCACTTGTCATGATGCACTGGAATGCAGAGGGAGTGAACAGCAAGCAGGCTGGATACAGCAAAAAGACAGAGCTGGAAAACATCTTGTATGAGAAGCAAGTCAGTGTTTGCTGTATCCAAGAGACTCACTTGAAAGCAGATCAAACCTTTAAAATAAGGGGATATCAATGCTTCAGATCCGACAGAAAAGATAGACGAAAAGGAGGAGTACTTACTCTTGTAAGGAATAACATTCCTGCACACGAAAGGAAAACCTTCATGGATGGAGCAGAATATCAGCTGTTGCAGATAAAGGTAGACAAGATGGAAATAGAACTCCTGAACTATTACTGTCCGAACAACAAACCCCTGAGTCTCAGCTCTATACAGGTACCAGCCACCAACTTTATAGCAGTTGGAGACTTTAATAGCCACTCCCAGAGCTGGGGCTATAACCATCTGGATCACAGAGGTGAAGAGGTTGAAACTTGGCAAGATGATCACTCCCTAATCCTAGTCAATAATGCCACAGATACTCCTACCTTCTACTCCAGAGGATGGCACACAACTTCAACACCAGATCTTGCCTTCTCCACACCAGATATAGCTGGATCTATTAGTAGAGAAGTAGGAGACCAACTAGGGGGAAGCGACCATCGCCCAATCTTTCTTACTGTCCAGAGTGCAACTCTCAGTACAGGCCCAGCCATTACAAGATGGAACTACAAAAAAGCCAACTGGGGTTTATTCAGGCATCAGGTGAACACGCTGCTGTCTACCCTCAAGGTACAGAACAGAGACATTAATGAAGTGGTAAAAGACTTCAACAGATGCATACTACAAGCTGCAAAAGAAACCATTCCCAAAGGATGCCGGCGTAACTACATACCATACTGGTCCAGCACACTCCAAGAACGTCAGGAAGCTATGGACAGGGCTAGAAAGGACGCAGAGTCTCAGCCTTCACTTGAAACTCACAACAAATGGAAAAAGGCTGTAGCAGAGTTTCAGAGAACAAAGCTAGAAGAAAAACGGAAAAGCTGGAGAACTAAAACGGCATCGCTGAACCTTGAGAAAGACGGCAGGAAACTTTGGAGATTAGTCAAGTCTCTAAATGAAGAGCGTTCCTCACCTAGGCAGACTATCACATTGGATGAAGGTGGCAAACTTTTCAGAGGAAAACAAGCTGCAGACTTGTTTGCTAGAAGATACAGTTCAGAAAGCAACTTACCCATTAACATAGATCATCAGAGAGAGATAAGAAAAGAAATACTGGCAACCATGGGACAGACAGATACTCCTGCCCCAATGAGGGAACCCATCACACTAGGAGAACTACAGAAGGCTATTTCCAAGCTTAAGTTTCAAAAGTCACCCGGCCCAGACAAAATCAGCAACGAAATGCTAGTAAATCTGAGCTCAGCAGCAAAGACAAAACTGCTTGAGATATTCAACCACAGCTGGTTGAAAGGAACGGTACCCCAAGTATGGAGAGAAGCCATCACAATACCCATACTAAAGAAAGGGAAATGTAAGACCGAGGCTGCAAGTTACCGGCCAATCAGTCTCACAAGCTGTGTTGGGAAGACTATGGAGCGAATAGTCAACCACAGATTGAAATGGTATTTAGAGTCTGAGCAGATCCTGGTGCCGGAACAAGCTGGATTTAGAGAATGCTACAGTATAGAAGACCAAGTTACTTACTTGTCTCAAGCAATAGAAGATGCCTTCCAGGAGAAGAAAAAGGTCCTAACGATCTGGGTCGACTTCAAGCAGGCCTTTGACAAGGTGTGGAAAGATGGCCTCATTGCAAAACTTAGGAGAAGTGGAATCCAAGGCAACATGATGAAATGGATCCAGTCATACTTGCATAACAGGAGAACTAGAGTCACTCTTGACGGTCTGCAGAGCAGAAAAGTGTTGCTCCATCAGGGGGTACCTCAAGGAGGAGTAATTTCCCCAACACTCTTCCTTGTTTACATCAATGACCTGGTGAAAGATCTCCCTGCAGGAGTTAAAGCTGCCTTATATGCAGATGACCTAGTACTCTGGTGCGCTGATGAAAATGTCACCACAGCAAATTATAGAATGCAGCGGGCAGCAGACATGCTAGTGTCATGGGCAGAGAAATGGCTTATCACAATAAACACAGACAAAACCTCCACAACACTGTTCTCCCTCGCCCCCAAGGACAAATCAGCTAACATACACCTAGGGACAACCGTGATCAAGGAAGAAAGCTACCCCACCTATCTTGGGGTGACATTTGACCAAAGGCTTACATGGAATAAGCATATTGAAAATGCAGAAGGAAAGGCCCGAAGACGACTAGGCATACTCAGAAAATTAGCAGGTACCAACTGGGGAGCAAATGAACGAAATCTAAAGAAGATTTATAATGGAGTAATAAGACCACACTTAGAGTTTAGCTCAGCAGCATGGTCATCAGCTGCTAACTCACATCTGCAGTCTTTGGACAAGGTGCAAAATCAAGCTCTCAGGCTCATTACAGGAGCCATGAAAACTACACCAATAACAGAGATGCAGAAGGTTGCTGGATTACAGACATTGTCCCATAGAAGAGACACAAAAACCATGATCCAGATGGAAAAGTACAACAGTATGCCAATGCACCCAATGAAGGCAAGACTAGATGATCTGGCATTGGGACGTCTAAAGCGTAGCAGCTTTGTGCATCGGGGGAAAAGACTTATAAGACAGCATCAAGAAGACCTATCCATGAAGACAACACCACTGAAGCCCACCCTATACCCTGTACCATGGGAGCAGGCCAGCAGTGCCCTCCAAATTAATACATCAGTCAGTGGTCTCACAAGTGGATGTGAGTATAATGATCTGCAAAAACGAACTGCTACATTGAGTATGATCCAAGAAAGCTATCCCGATCAATCATGGATACATGCCTATACAGATGGATCAGCAACTAATGCTGTTAGGAATGGAGGTGCCGGTATCTTTATCTCATATCCTGACAACCACTATGAGACTAGGCACATTCCCACTGGTAAATTCTGTTCCAACTATACAGCTGAGGTTCAAGCTCTAGAGCAAGCTGCAAATATGATTTATAACACCAACTCTGACTGCCACCAGGTAGTCATCCTCACAGATGCACTGTCTGTCCTGCAAGCTCTCAAGGGTGGTAAACTCCCGCATCTGAGAAATGAACTAAACAAGGTAGCTGCCAAAAAGAGAACCATACTTCAGTGGGTACCATCTCATTGTGGTGTACCCGGAAATGAAAAGGCAGATAAACTTGCAAAAAAGGGAGGAGAATGTGAACAAGAAGATAATGAAGTCACATACTTTGAGAAAAAGAGAGCTATCCAGACTATCAGAAGAGAACAGAACCAACCCAAAGACGACTATCACACTCTCGACCGGCAGGGACAGATAACTATTTTTCGACTCAGGACAGGGCATAACAAACTGAATAAACACATGCACAAGCTACGATTGTCTGCTTCACCACTGTGCACATGTGGATTAAACGAACAAACTGCTGAGCATGTTCTACAGGACTGTCCTCTGTATGACCAGTTAAGAAAGATATACTGGCCCAATGACTCAACACTAAACTCAAAGCTATATGGAGTTAAAGAGGAACTTCAAACAACAGTCGAATTCATCATGAGAACTCGTCTGACGGTGTAATCATCAAAGATGCGATCGCAAGAAGAAGAAGAAGAACTTCTTGTAACATCTCACATTCCATAAAGACTGTGATGATAACTTTTCTTGATCCATAACTATTCAAATTATTTCCAACTGTTAAAATCTAAAGTGATTATTAAATTTTGTTATGTGTAATGTTACAAATTTAACTTCGATTTAATCATTTTAAAGTTACTGCATGTTTGTCTCAGCCAATTTACTACACACACTCTAAACAGAGCTATACTAGAATAATAGAATTCCACTGAGTAAATCAGGGGTGGGGGCTTAATTAAACAAGCTGAAAGTAATAAGGGCTTAAATCCTTCACAAAAGCGTCGGCAGAATTACAGAGTTAACATACTCAGCCAAAGCCGTATAGTTCTCGCTTATTCTGAATATCTTGTGAAGACTCCCTTTGTAATAGAAGTGTTATCACACTTCTATCTACATCTCCGCAAAGAGTAACCTTGTGCAAAGGTAGATACCTTTGAAACCCATATTAGATACTCTTTAGTTTTGGCCACTGTTAGACCACTACTGCAAAGCAGGGGAGGCAATACCGTCACAGAGATGGAGCCACTGCTGGTCCCCATGTTGGAAGCCTGCATCAAGTATTCACGTATCCTTTCAGCAGTAATGTGTGTAGCAATTTCTTTTACACGATGAGGTTGCTATCTGTATGGACAATCGTTGTCCCTCGTATGACATGCCTAAGGCAGCAGTAGGCATGACCATTTTTTTGTCCCTTCAATTTGGATTGGTGTTAAGGACTATCTTCACTGCACACAGACAACTCCATCAGTGCTCCGATCTCCTCCCTTAGATCACACAAGGAGGATCTCAGCACAGTGCACGAACTCCGTAGCACCGGCGAGAATCTCAATGTGTGTATATAGGAATCCCATTTTCTATAAATATTTTTGTGATGGGTAGGTTTCTAATTTTTAAACTTTGCCCGAGCAGCGGCCTTACGGCCTACCCTGTACGATTTCCAATTGCCGTGGGATTTTTAACGTGCGCAACTTGCACACAGGACCTCCTATTTTTTCGCCCTTATTCGAGAAGGCTAGGCATCCGATCTCACTACCCAGGTGACCAGAGGGGAGTTTTACATCATTAGGACCATTGGTTCTGAAAAAAAAAAATTACATAAATTATATTCTCGCAACTGTGAATCGATCTTGGTACCTCTAGAATTCAACGCGGACGCCAAACCTCTCAGCCACTACAACCCCGGTCTGTCTCTTCTGTTACCACCGGGAAGAGCACGAGGCATCAGACAATTTAGCCTTACAGAAAAAGTTGTATCTGTTTTTGTCTTGTCGGTTTTTAAAACCACATATGAGACGTTCTAATTTTCTGTCTTGCCCGGAGGAGGTTCTTCTCGACCAACGCCAGCTAGTTTGATCTTGTTATTCTGTGAAAGGGCTATATGCCTTTTGTGCTAAACCTGGCCATTAAAACAAGACCTACCAGGTTGGTTGACAGAGCACTCGAGTGTGACGACTAAGAACAAATAACAGATGAAGATGCAATTTCTGCACTGACTCGAAACACTGAAGGAATTTAATCAGATTGATGTGGTGAGTCACGTCGTTGTGCTACGTTGACTCAATTAATTCAAAATAAATTGCCAACTTGTAGTCCGCTGCTCTTTTGTTAGGTTCCTCATTGATTTAGAAGGGCGAATTTCTCGATTGTAGGGAAAAAAGTCACAGGGTAAAAAGTCATGAAAAGAAAGTCACAGGTAAACAACAGAAAAAAAAATCTCAATACAAACAAACAAAAACACACACACACGCACACAAACATATATATATATATATATATATATATATGTATATCTATATATATATATACACATCTATATATCCATATATATATATATATATATATATATATATATATATATATATATATATATATATATATATATATATATATATATATATATATATATATATATAGGCCTATATATGCGTGTGTGTGTGTATACACCTATATGTAGGCCAGTGTTGCCACCCTGAATTTTGAAACAAAACCTATATGGTACCTTAAAAAACACCTAGATACACCTAGATTTTTAATTTTGGGCTACTTTAGCGCGAGTTGGGCAACTTCAGGCGGTTTTTTGAGCTACTTCGGGCTACATATGGCGAAAAAACGAAAAAAGAAGGTTGATCTAGGTGACGTTCTTCAACTACTGAAGACAAATGACACTTACACGGGACAAAAAAACCTAGATCTAGGTGAATCCACCTGGGAGTGGACACGCTGATGTAGGCGCACAATCTCATCCCTGATATTACTTATCCCTCTAACGGAAAGGTTAATTGTTGAATCCTCTTTTGTATGTTAATTTGTCAATCAGTCTCACTAGAGTCATGTACAGAACCGATGGTAACATAATGAAAGTGTTGTTTAAAAACTTCAAATTAAAACAAAAACATTAAATCTTTGTATAAATTGGTAACACCAAACTGGAATGGATTAAGGTAAGTCAGGTGAAGTCACTGTCGCGAACACGGATTATGAGAAGGTTAAGTTTCACGATATAATGTTAGGTGTTTTCATCTGTACAAGTCATGTTTTGTCAACAAATTACCGACTTAATAGTTGTTGTTTCGTTACCTTACTTTAATTGGCATAGTAGTTAGAGCTGTGGTCTCTCGGGGAAATGGTGCCGGGTTCGAATCACGGTACTGACACGCTCCAATCTACCCAGCTGTAAATGGGTACCTGGCTTTGAGTTAAGGTAGGAAAAGGCAGCGAGGAAGGGAACTTGTCACCTCACCTCTCGATGAAGGACCTATTATGGTGAAGTCTCTAACAAGTCACTCCCTTACGGCAGTATATGCTACGGAATTAGTCACCTTTACCTATCTTTACTTCTTACCTTACTTTACTTCTTACCTTACTTTACTTCTTACCTTACTTTACTTAAGAAATTGAATAAATCTAGTCTTTTTCACATAAAATGTGGCTTCTCTCCTGTGACTTTTTTACCTAGCCAAAATTGTGACATTTTTCGGTGGCTTTTTTTCTTGTGAAATTATTTCTGCTCACCATACGGACAATGACATTGACAGCACTAATGGTTTAATTTAGAATATTATTCCGAGTGCACTTTTTGAGTGGGAGGCGCCTATTCTGGGGCTCAAAAAAAGGGAGGGGGAATGCCATTTTGCTCTAAGTACTTACTTAGTCGTTCCCCGTCTACCGTGAGGTGTAGAGGTTTGGAAGAGAGAGCGCCAGACTATCCTATCGGCTATCTTCCTCCTGGCCTGGTTCCATTCTAGTCCTCGGTCCTTCAAAGATTGTCTAATGTTGTCCTCCCAGCGGACTCTGGGTCGTCCTGGGGGTCTGGATCACTGGTTCTTTATTTCCCATGCTTGTAAGTTCTAAATAACAACGAGAATATTATTTAGAAGGGTAACATTCTTTTTGCACAATTTTTTCCTGGCTTGGCTTTGCTCTTTAACATTATTTTCATAGATCTGAAGTCTACAATAAGCTGTGGCCGCCTTTTAGTACTGTTATGTTGAAGGTAGGGTAAAGGTAAAGGATCCCGTTACACGCCCATTGAGGCAAATTGGGAATGTGGTGTAAGGCCCATATTTTCTTGACCATCGGCACACTAGGGGTGATGTGGTCAGCATCACGCCGGCCGCCTTAACCTTCCCAGAAGTTGCTCTGGTACCCAATTGGGGGCTGGGTCGACCCAGGAGCCGTTTGCGGCCTAAAAAAAATCCCACCTCATCTGGGGATCGAACCAAAGACCACTGAGCTAGGAAGCCAGTGCACTAACCACTATGCTACCGCGGCTCCCACTGTTATGTTGGCTATTTCAAATATAGTCTATTCTTCAACTTGGCATAGGCTGCGAAAGAGCAACCAGCTCAGTAGTCTTAGTTAAACGACAAAAGTAACAACAACAAAGTGAATATTCATCTTTCAAAACAAGTATGTAATCTTAATCCATTCGGATATACTGAAGAAAGGGAACATCTCATGGACAGAGAAGAGAACAATTTTGCAGAGGTCCTAGAAAACCTAAGAACGAAAAGAGAATTAATGAAGGTGATCAAAATTAAAGAAATGAAGTATCTGAGAAAGGTGGTTGAAGTAACAAGAAGAGACATGGTCCGCAACCAGACGATACGTCACAGCCTAAAAACCCACCCCCTGCAGACCCAAGTACAACAGTCCCAACTAAGATGATTTGGCCATGTCTGCAGAATGGGAGAAGATCAGCTACCACTGCAGCTGCGGCAGGCTAAGACCCAGGGATCCGGACCTCCAGGACGACCCAGAGTCCGCTGGGAGGACAACATTAGACAATCTCTGAAGGACTGAGGACTAAAATGGCACCAGGCCAGGAGGAAAACTACCGATAGGACACTATGGCGCTCTCTCTTCCAAACCTCTACACCTCATGGTAGAAGAGGAACGACTAAGTAAGTAAGATAAAAATTAGACAGCTAAAATATTTTGACCATTTAAAAAGACATAACACCTTGCTGAGGTCCGTAATGGAAGGCAGAGCTGAAGGCAGGCGTACATGAGGAAGACAGCGTTTAAGTGGGAAGAAAACATCATGAGATGGACAGGAAAGAGATGAGTGCACCATCGAGACAAGAGACAGAAGACGTTGGAGACCCATTACAGCCGACCTTCCATGTGGATGATGGCAGCGGACGAAGAGGATGATGATGTAGTCTAACGTTTATAACCGCCACTAAATTAACTTTATTTTTAAATCTGTGCTACCCTGCGCACAGGAAAAAAATCGGGGGTACGGGACATGAAGATCGGAAGCCCCCCTTATTGTATACACCATTGAAGAACATACTTAAAATATTTGACGAACTAGATTTAGTAAGGGTAAGCGAGTACGGTGACAGCCTAAAAAAAACCAGAAAAGAGGTTATAATTTTTTTTTTTTTTAAACCGCAGACGACGAAATTAATGCGCCGTCTGCATACAAGAAACTAGGTCCGCAAAGTTTTTCTGATGGAATCCAATGATCATACAATTTAACCAGCAACAAAAGCGACGGAGTTGCAACCCCTTTCACTCCACAGTTGAGATCATAGAATTTTCAACATCTCTCATCAAACAGCCAAGTTTTTTCATAAGAAATCCCGTGCTGGCGCTATGTTGATTCAATTAATTACCGGAACAAAATGGCTGCTTTAGAAAAAAAGCCAGCGCATGCCTGGAGCACTGCGGTATCTGCCGACTTCAAAAGACGTGAGTTGATACACAGCGAATGCGATCCTGTCCCACGACCAGCTAATCCTAAATGAGCAGAATAGCTTAAAATCTGTACGTTCTTTCAAAACTTAGGAGGTTATTACGTAGACCTGGTCGGTTTTTAATAAACAGTTTGGAGTTACCCTTTCGTAAAAAGGACAGGTCAAAAGCCACTGAATATGGTACTGTCCAAATTCCCTTACAGGACAACTTTTGGTTACTCGTTGAAAATAGTCTTTCGCGCCATTATCCTCGACAAATGTTTAATGTTTGCGCTAATGGTTTCTTCTGGTTTGACAGTGGACAATGAACCCCATTCAGGTTTTCTTGAGTAAAGAAAGTGCCGGAGCACAGGGTGAAAAATTTTAAGGCGGGTTTATCGACAACAATGTCCTGGCAATATCAAGGCTAGCTGTTTATTATTACCCTTGAAAAGCAGCGACCCCTTGCGTACACACGCCGGTTATTAACTTCAGCCGGTGTGTAAAGTGCGAAAAGCAGAAGTCATTTATTGAGGAAATAACACAATCAGAGAAAATGTTTGAAATGAGCCATGCATGAAATAAGCAGAATTAGATGAATTGGTTCGGAATCTTGGTTAGAATGAAAACTGACCTACATAAAGCGTACAGAAATAACGAAGACAGGAGGAGAACTGAAACAAAAAATGTATCAACGAAGTGACCAAATTATACAGGACAAGGGTTACACGTTTTAAGAAAGCAATACGGAAAGCCCTGAGCCGCGTCGTAATCTTTTGTAGAATATAATGTTCTTCCTTCTTGATTCATCATTATCGCCATTGCTTTCAGCTCCCCAAGGAGCAGAGGTCATCAACAAACCTCAGCTCAAGGTCTTTATTTGTCTCTTTCATCCCCTTCATGTCTGTCTTCAAAAACTTTCTCCTAGTGTTCTTTGGCCTCTCTCTATCTCTCTTACCATAGGTATTCTAAAATAAGAACTACCTTGTAATGCTACCGACATTTTTCTTCAGTGTGTGCTCTATCCATCGCCAACGTCTTCTTCTCATGTCTTGTTCCACTGGTACTTGTCTGGTTCTTGTCATCAGTTCTATATTAGTGATCTTGTCATACCACTTCAATCCTTCTATTCTATGCAAACACCCATTTATGAAAGTCTGTAGCCTTTTGGTTGTTGTTTTTGTTGTTGTCCATGTTTCAGAGCCATACAATAGGATTGACTTTACATGTGAATTAAAATTGTGATTTTCTTGTTTAGTGTTGGACTTGATTTCTTTTGATTTCCATATTTTTCCCAGTACAACGAAAGCTCTTGTTACCATTTGTATTCTTATTACAATACAAAGTGATACACGAAAGACAAATAAAGTGATACACGAAAGGGCAGAGAAAGTCGTACACGAAAGGACAAAGTGATACACAATAACGATATCCTTGTCTGTTCCTCCAACTTTGTTTACATTGCTACCAAGGTATATGTATGATTCTGCATCATGGGGGGTTTTCTTTAAGTGTAATAATGTTATCGTTTCTTATATTTATCCTTTTTGATTGGCCGAGTTAAACTGCTTGACAAGTATATATATATATATACAAATGCATGCTTGTGAAAACGATATGACGAGTTACTGATAACTGGCCAGTCACTTTTAATCCTGTGCAAAAGAATGCATGGAACCTTTTTTTCCCTGCTTGTTAGTGCATAAGGTAACAACAATAAAAATGGATTCATAAAACGTGTGTTTCTTTTCCTTTACTTTTTTAAGTCATAGCTAAATAATAATTTTTTATTTCTAACCATCTCTAGCGTGTGAAATTCATCTCCGAATAAAATTTACATTATTTTCTAGAAAAATCTTGAATAAGTTGATCATTAATGGAACAAAGGATTTGCTGACCTAGTTGTTTGAAGAAATACCTTGATTAAAGTGGCACATTGCCGTTCACCATTCGACGCCAGTCCCTTTCAAATATTAAACATAATCTAGATTAGCAGCTCTTTATTTTCCATATTTTAAAACCGTTAGTTTGTTGAAGTTATCCTCACCTTATTTTACATTGTTCTAGTTATTATACAAAAACGGCTTTGTCGATGCAGGTCAAAACGTGAAAGATTGAAATGAACCAAGAAGGAACTGCGTGCAAAGTTTTATCTCTCTACGATGTGTGGAACATCGGCATTTTGAGCATCACAGATTTTAAACGCGACAAATATATAAAGAAAAAAACCAATTGTAAACCGAAATAACAGATGTTTAATAAAAAAAAAAACAAAAAGAAAAAACAGGGCGTGAGATAGAGATCCCTTGACCAGGTTTAATGAAGAGATTTGCCTGCTTTACGCACTTGCAGGTGTTCTGAGAACTGACGAAGATGCGATATGCCATGCTTTTCGTCTTTCAGTAGTCACCATGTTATATTTTATATACAAAGGAATAGTTTGCTTGGTGGTTTATACAACAACCAACCAATCAGGTGTACCGACACATGTCTGGCATCAGCGAATGAAAATACAATAAAACGAACAAAAAATAAAAAATAAGAATAAATTAAAACAATAAGGAAAGTAGTAATATAAGAAAAATTTAAACTATAACAATTACGCCGTTACCTGGATGCTATTTGTCTAAATTTTTATAAGTAATTTCTTTAAAAATCGGTGATAGAGAAAAAAGACAGACACAATGATACACGAAAGAACACACAAAGTGATACACCATGGACAGGCAAAGTGATACACGAAAGACAAACAAAGTGATACACGAAAGGACAGATAAAAATCATACACGAAAGGAAAAAGTAATACAAAAAAGGACAGATAAAGTAATACTCGAAAGGACAAACAAAGTGATGCACGATAGGATAGACAAAGTGATACACTAAAGGACAAAGTAATACAAAAAAGGACAGACAAAGTAATACTCGAAAGAACAAACAAAGTGAGACACGAGAGGACAGACAAAGTGAGTCACGAAAGGACAGATAAATTAAGACACGAAAGGGCACACAGAGTGATAGACGAAAGGACAGACAAAGTAATACATGAAAAGAGAGACAAAGTGATACACGAAAGAACAGTCAAAGTGATATACGAAAGTTTAGACAAAGAGTTACATGAAAGGACAACAAAGTGATACACCTACGGACAGACAAAGGGATACACGAAGGAACAAACAAAGAGATACACGAACGGACAGTCAAAGAGATACACAAAATGACAGACAAAAAGATATACGAAAAGATAGGCAAAATAATAAACAAAATGACAGACACCGTGATATACGAAAGGACAGACAAAGTGATACACGAACGGACCGACAAAGTGATACAACATCAATAGCAACAACAGAGTGAATATTGATCATATAAAACAAATATGTAAGCTAAATCTCTTGGGATGTTGATATGTAGATGAATGAAAGGCTACACGAAGTGATACACGAAAAGATAGACAAAGTGATACACGAAAGGATAGACAAAGTGATACACGAAAGGATAGACAAAGTGATACACGAAAGCACAGGCAGTAATACGCGAAATGATACATGAAAGGACAGAGAAAGTGATACATGATACGACTTACAAAGTGATACACGAAAGAACAAAAATGATACACGGAAGGTCAGACAAAATGATGTCAGACAGGAATTACAAAATGATACACGAAAAAACAGAAAGTGATAATCAAAAGGACAGACAGAGTGATACACAAAGGACAGACAAAGTGATACATGAAAGGACAGACACGAAGATACACGAAAGGGCAGACAAAGTAATACACAAAATGACAGATATATTGATACACGAACGGACATACAACGGGATACAAGACAAAGATATATATGAGCGGGCAGACAAAGAGATACAGGAAAGGGCGACATAGTGATACACGAAAGGACAGATATGTGATACATGGAAGGGCATAAAAGTAATACACGAAAGGACAGACATAATGAAACACGAACGGACAGACAAAGGTATACACGAGCGCACAAACAAAGAGATACAGGAGCTGACAGACAAAGTGATACACGAACGGACAGACAAAGTGATACACGAACGGACAGACAAGGTGATATAAGAAAGGACAGACAAAGTGAAATACGAAAGGATAGACAAAGTGATACAACATCAGTAACAACAACAAAGTGAATATACATCAGTCAAAAAAGTATGCAACTTATATCCCTGGGATGTTGATTTGTAGAAGAATGAAAGAAGTGACAAAGTGATACATGAAAGGGCAGAAGAAGAAAAGAACGAAAGGACAGACAAAGTGATACACGAAAGGACAGACAAAGGGATTCACGAAAGGACAGACAAAGTGATTCACGAAAGGGCAGACAAAGTGATACACGAAAGGGCAGACAAAGTGATAGATGAAAAGACAGGCACGCTGATACACGAAATGGCAGTCAAAGTGATACGAGAGAAAACAGACACATACAAAGTGATGTGCGAAATGACAAGGTGATACGCAAAAAGACAACGTGATACACGAAAGAACAGACACAGTGATGTACGAAATAACAAGGTGATACGAGAAAAGACAGACAAAGTGATACACGAAAGAATAAAGACATGTGTTACCGGAGCATGGCGGAGGTAACGTGTCCATATTAGCGAATACGTATTTCATCAGCAGAAGCAGAGCACATATTACGGACTTTGTTCTCACCTGGGAAGAAACTGGATCTGAAAACACAGGTATAGTTATACAGGTAAGACACAACATGTTTGTTTATTTGTATACCAATCTTCTTCTTCTTCTTCCTCGTTCGTCCTGAAAAGGACGTTGGTTGCGTTGTGTCCGTTTACAGAGAAGCTGCGATATTTGCGCCTTTTGTCCGACACATTCGACTTCAGCACGGCATTTTTTGGGACTGGGTTTGCCTTCCCACTTCGATCCCTGCTCTCACAGCCAGACTGCAGTGATGCAGCCTGTTTCCAGGACCACCACTTGGAGGTGGAGTAGGGTCTTGGTCAGCTCTGGTTCGCTGACGCAAGCAGTCAAGCTATGAGTCCGCTGACTGCATTCATCTATCTCTCTTGCTGCGTCTTCGGTCCCGTACACCAATCAATCAACCAATACTCTGTTAGGTCCCCAAGGAGTGTGGGAATCCAACAAACACACGCGAAGTAACTCTGTTGCGAGCCATCATCTCAAGTTCCTTCAGCATCTTCATCATTTTGATTTCTGTCTTCAGTTCTCTTCTCCGTGTACTTTTTGGTCTAGCTCTGGCTCTCTTACCCTGGGGATTCCAGAACAAGGACTGCCTTGTAATGCACCGTGAAACGTAAATTGAACACCCATAAAAAGAGCACGGAAACCTCTCAATTATTTTTTTCACGGTGCAGTGCCGTTGATCATAAGTCATGAAAAGTGTGATTACAAAGATCTAATGAAGTTGAAATGAAATGGAATGCAAAGGAATAAAATGGCTACATGAGAATCAGTGCTGTCGTCAGGATGTGTAGCATACAGAGGGCAACATAATTATTCCGTGTTTTTTGTTTTTGTCGGATTACTTGCTCAACATATATAAAGGTAAAGAATATAAACATGTTCGTCAATTTTACTGTAGGTGAAGTTGTCAGTGTGGCAGTTATTTTTACATCACGGAGAAAATAAGGAAATACACATCTTTATAATCTAAATTTAAAACCTGCACTGTTAAAATTAGAAATGATGTCACAGTTTTTCAAGAAGTTGAGGAATAATTAGTTTTGAAAATGTGCAACGTAAATCAATTTGACATATGGTTTGTAAGAGTGCTCATCCAGATCACAAGGCCTTTCACATTTGGACAAGCGCCTTAATATAACCAGCTGACTTTGTGTTTAGGTTGAACGTCACGTGCCTCGTTAAAACGAGGCAAAACTCATATTTAAAAAAACCAACAATAATAACAAACATGTAGCTGGTTGTTATACTTTGTTATTATTGCTAGTACGTTTCAAAACAAAACAAATTTTACACAAGTACTTTAAGTTGTTGTTGTTGTTGTTGTGGTTTAACTAAGGCTGGTGAGTTACTCGCTCTTTAGCAGCCAATACCAGGTTGAAGAGTCCTTGGTATTATCTACACTGTAGATTTAGGTTTTTCCTGTGGATTTTCAGCCATTCCGAAACGTGTTGAGTTAAAGTTATGAGTCCCAGTTTCTTCAGCTTGGCTGGCATGTAAAGGATCATCACATCTGGTCACAACCTAGGAGGAAGAAGCGCGTGGCATACCGTGCATTCCCCGTCATCCAAGGGGGCTCTCCAAATATGCAGAGCTAAAATACTGTATTATGGTTCTGGGCTCTCCCAAGGAATTGTCACGTCCTGCACAGAGCCACTTCTCAGCTCCCCCTGCCCATCATGGACCCAAAGTGAGATCGTCCTGCATGCAGCTAACCACGTAAAAAGTCGTAGTACGTCAGGGGCTCAAGTGACTTCTCCAAGCTTAGTGCGCAATGCTGGGTTCTCAACAAGTGTCACCACAGGGTGAATCCCTAGAAGTGTGTGGATGATTTCAAGAGTCGATGAGGATGTAATTAGCCTCACAGACAGAAGTTCACTTCCACGTTTGAATATTGTAGCAGGGGAGGGGAGGTGATAAACACCTTTTTTCTAGTTTCTTTCAGAGATTCGATACCCCGTTTAACCTGCCCCGAGGTGGGCCTTCTCAGTTATAATTGATGCAAGCTTTGTGGATTTTTAAAAATCCAATTTCGAACTTTTACCTGTTATCTTAGTCGCTCCCCCCCCTCCCCCTCCTCTCCCCAGTAGAATAACATAAAATGTTATATATATTCTGCACTACTGTATGGTGTAGAAACATGGACAATGAATAAACAATTGGAAGAACGAATTGAGACTCTAGAGATGTGGATGTATAGAAGAATGGGGCGCATCTCATGGAAAGAAGGAAAGAGAAGAAAACATAAGAAGATCCTACAAAACCTAGATATGAAAAGAGAACTAATGCGGGAGATCAAAGTTCGGCAGCTAAAATACTTTGGCCACATAAAAAGCATAACACCTTGCTGAAGACCATAATAGAAGGGAGAGTTGAAGGCAAACGTGCAAGGGGAAGACAGCGCTATAAGTGGGAAGAAGAGTCTATCAGAGTGCACCACCAAGACAAGAGACAGAATACGTTGGAGATTCATTACAGCCAACCTTCGTTGTGGAGATGGCAGCTGATGATGACGAGAATAACATTTTGCCTCGTTTTGGCGAGGAGCGCGCCGCCCAACCTAAACACAGGGTCCGCCAGTTATATTAAGACGCATTTGCATATATAAAAGACCTTGTGGGCTGATTATGAAAAGGACGGCTATCGGCTTGTTTTACAGTCGTCCCGTCCTGAGCGTATTCCTAGTATTGTCATATATTCAATTACTAACAATAACCCGTCAAAACTGACAGGTTTTTAATTATAGTGTGTTGTTTCTGTTACATGTATTACAGACGGTACTATCACTACTGTGGTCATTTCATTGCAGGCGACCATCATTAGATATTTGTAGTGACAATTATATAGATGTATTAAATATGAAAACATGGAGTAAACTTCCTAAATGACACGTGGAGCAGGGAACGAATGGACTGTAAATTGACTAAATAACTAACATTTCGTTTATGACAACATGTCTCGTAATTGTTCGTGCATATTTTAAAATCTTGCCCTGGTCAACTTAGTGCCTCTGAGAAGCCATGGTCGACTTACTGCCTCTGAGAGCGTTTGAAGTTTGACGAAACTCCAGTTGATGTTCTGTTTATCAATTGTGTTGTTGGCTTCTTTCCATAATCAAACTGTTCATGCACACCGTCATTTGCGCACTTTTCTATTTTCGGGAGAGTACATATAAGGGAAACAATACAATTATTGTCTAACTTTCAACCACAGTTGCACCCATTAGCTGTGGTTGAAAGTTAATGTACTCTCTCGAAAATAAAAAAAGTGCGCAAATGACGGTGTGCATGATGTGACCGACCGACCGACGTACTTACGGCGGGAATTATACTATTGAATTAGTTGTTTCTTTTTTCTACAGGTGTATTGTCTTTTTAGTTCTACACATGTACAATGTAAATGCACATTCGGTTTATACAGCTGTCACGTTTCAAATCTTTTAAGCTAAAAATCTATAAGTTCTACTCCTCGTAGGGATATGAAACTTTGCACGCAACCCCCATTTCTTTCCACATATCTCAAACTTTGCATGCAACTACCTTTTCTTTCCCCACATCTCAAACTGTGCATGCTTCCCCCTTTTCTTTCCACTCATCTCAGACTTTGAACATATCCCTATTTTCTTTCCACTCATCTCAAACTTTGCACACAACCCCATTATCTTTCCACACATCTCAAACTGTGCATGCTTCCCCCTTTTCTTTCCACTCATCTCAGACTTTGAACACATCCCTATTTTCTTTCCACTCATCTCAAACTTTGCACACAACCCCATTATCTTTCCACACATCTCAAACTTTGCATGCAACCCACTTTTCTTTCCACTCATCTCAGACTTTGCACACGCCCCTATTTTCATTCCACTCATCTTCAACTTTGCACACAACCCCATTATCTTTCCACTCATCTCAAACTTTGCAAGCAACCCCCATTTCTGTCCATTCATCTCAAACGTTTCATGCAACCCCTTTTTCTTGCCATATTTTAGCCTTTCAAGTTTTAGCCAGCATAGAACCCAGCCGATGTTATCTAATAACTATAAATAATATAAATAAAGTGGAAACAACTTCACTAAAGCAAGGTTAATAATGAATTGCAAAAATATATATTTTTTTAATTTGAAAATGCCGGAACCGGGTGATGAATGCTGATGTGCAAATAAATCAAGGTGTTTCGTCAACCAACTGTGCGATCTGCGAGGCCGAGTAGCCATCATGTCTTTTGTTTTAAACACAGCTGTTTTGACTAATTACTAACTTTATTATTTGAGCGTCGGATTGGCAAAGCGACTAGAGCCAGGATAGAAACTTGGTAGCGTCACGCTTTAGTCTACCTAGCTGTAAATGGGTACCTGACTCTGCTCTTGAGTTAAGGGAGACAAAGGCATACCTTGCATAGCGAATTACTGGTTATTGATAACTGGCCATCCATGTTAATTCTTTGTCAAGTTATTGATTAACTGTCCATTACTTGTTAATATCCTTGTATTCCTCACAAATGTGCAGTGCCGTTTCTCACTAGATTTTACCAGAGTGAGGTCTGCAATTTCATTTTTGATTTAACTCTCTTTTTTGCTCCCTACGGATCAAGGGGACAACCCCCAGAGCTATGCCAGGGGGAGTTTTACCCCTGGCAGGGTCTACCAAGCTGGACAGGTCTGCGTGGGTAGGGGTCACACTAAAGCGGGCACACTGGTCCTCCAGGCTGAGGGTTTTAGCACAGGGCCAACACCCCTGTCGATGTAAATATAATATAAAAAGAAACAAAAAAATTAGTTACGGAAACGGTAACAAATCGAAAAAGTTCTGACGCGGGACGGACAATCGGAGTCTGAGGCTCGTATGACTGAACCGGAGCTGGGGCACTGCACGAAGGATGGCCGCCGAAGCAACGTGGAAGCAGTTTGTTGCTGCCCTACAAGACGCCACCAGGCGTGATGGCCACTGACTGCGTTGATAGTCGGCGGCTAAGGATCAAACAAGAAAGAAAAGAAGAAGGACCATGGGAGCTAACACTGCAGATAACCTAGTTGAGGAAGCCCCAGGACCATGGGAGCTAACACTGCAGATAACCCAGTTGAGGAAGCCCCCAGGATCATGGGAGCTAACACTGCAGATAACCCAGTTGAGGAAGCCTTCACCAAAGCACGGACTCTTTCAGTGGTGGTTTCCGTAGTAATGTTTCACATAGTGAGGTTGCCAGCCGCATACACAACTTACTATTATTCGCCTTTTACGACACGCATGACAGATCAGTAGCCCTATTCTTTTGTTTCTCTCTTCATAGACCCCCGGGAACACCATAGGGCAATCTCATTGTGCGGGTTGTATTTTTTTTTCGACTGCATTTCGATTACTTCTCACTTTTCTTTCATCTAATTGTCCCTAAAGAAGATTGTGTGACCGTAAGGTAGGTAATTTCTTTGCCTTTATCATATTAAGCAGGGCGGTGGAGTTGGCCAAAAAGTTTTTCAACTCCGACTTCGACTCCTGAAATTTAAGACGTCCTACTCCGACTACTGGTTTTTTTTATTAATCCCGAGTCATAAAATTTGGATTCCGGACATTTTTACCAACTCCGACTCCACTACAAAACGATGGACTCCACGACTCAGTTCCCGAATCCGACTACACAGACCTGCCATTATGACTTCCGCTACCTAGACTCGTTCACGCCTATTGTTTATCATTGCCATACAACAAACTTTTTATCTTCGTACAAACAGTTCATCGAAAAAAGGTGATTCGTCTTACGAGGACAAAAGACAAAGAAAAAAAAATGTTCTTTGTCTTTTGTCCTCGTAAGACGAATCACCTTTTTTCGATTTTTGTTCATCCCCATCCATTGTACTTCATGTCTTACCGCAGTTCCCTCATCGTGATCATCATCTTTTCAACTCTCCAAAGAACATAGCCCTTCAGCAAATTTATGACACGTCCTCTTTTCCCGTGCTTAAGGTCTTTCCTTGTTGTCTTCATCTTCTTTTGGTCTTTCTTCAGCTACCTTCTCCTTGTGTTTCTTGGTCTCCATCTACCTCTCATACCATGGGGATTCCAGAACAAGGACTGCCTTGTAATGCTATCAACAGGTTTCCTCAGTGTGTGTCCTATCCATCTCCAGTATCTTCTTCTCATCTCTTGTTCCACTGACACTTGTGTTGTTCTTGTCATCAGTTCCACATTAGTGATCTTGTCGTACCACTTCATTGCTTCTATTCTATATACCACGCAACAATCACTTGAGCATAATCCAACCACAACTTACTCCAGAATGCCAGTTATGTAACTACCCCCACACAACTGTTGCCTACCACCTTTTTGAGTACCCAGCACACGATGATGTTAGGAAAATGCTCCTTCCTCCGAGGCCAGATAAGTGGAACATCTTGTACGGAGAAACAAAACAACTTGCGAAAACATGCAGATACCGCTACATGACATTGGGTCGAAGGGCTAGAGCCCAAGCGCCGCTGGATCAATAACAACAACAACAACAATGAAATTCTGTATCTTCTTCTTCTTCTTCTTGTGATCGCATCTTTGATGTTTACACCGTCAGACGAGTTCTCATGATGAATTCGACTGTTGTTTGAAGTTCCTCTTTAACTCCATATAGCTTTGAGTTTAGTGTTGAGTCATTCGGCCAGTATATCTTTCTTAACTGGTCATACAGAGGACAGTCCTGTAGAACATGCTCAGCAGTTTGTTCGTTTAATCCACATGTGCACAATGGTGAAGCAGACAATCGTAGCTTGTGCATGTGTTTATTCAGTTTGTTATGCCCTGTCCTGAGTCGAAAAATAGTTATCTGTCCCTGCCGGTCGAGAGTGTGATAGTCGTCTTTGGGTTGGTTCTGTTCTCTTCTGATAGTCTGGATAGCTCTCTTTTTCTCAAAGTATGTGACTTCATTATCTTCTTGTTCACATTCTCCTCCCTTTTTTGCAAGTTTATCTGCCTTTTCATTTACGGGTACACCACAATGAGATGGTACCCACTGAAGTATGGTTCTCTTTTTGGCAGCTACCTTGTTTAGTTCATTTCTCAGATGCGGGAGTTTACCACCCTTGAGAGCTTGCAGGACAGACAGTGCATCTGTGAGGATGACTACCTGGTGGCAGTCAGAGTGTCATGAAATATTCTAATCCACATATATAAATTATTAGGTAAATATGAAGCCTAACAAATAAAATTAATAAAGAGAAGAGCAATGGTAAAATGACAGTGCTGTCACAAGGAATGTACTCGAAATCCCCCTTGTTTTCTGCTTCGTCTGCAAATTGTAACGCTTTCACGTTGATATAAAAGCTTACTGTATTATTACCCGCTTTCTTCAATGAAACGTGTGCTGTATTTCTTGGAAAAGCATTGAGAGGCCCTGCGTAATGACCTAAATTAATCCTAACATTAATTATATTACGTTACCAAAACGAACGAACAGATGGACAAAAGGATAGCGAGAAGGGAGAGGCAGAAAGCCGAACACTAAACACGCGTTCGCGCGATACACAAATGCTGCCATCACGCGTGTAAGTCTACATGCACTAATTTTTTTTCAGACGGACAGTGATAAAATACACTACCCTTTCCCAGAGTTAGGTTTATAAATCATAACAAACTCTTATTAGAAAAGATAACATTAGATGGGTTTACGTTTGAAACATAACAGTACCCAGACAGCACATCTTCGAAACAGGAGGTAGAAGAAATTGCATATTTTGAACGCAGCCACGTAGCTCCTTTAAATTAGTATTTTTGGGTTCCTTAGGGCTTGCTGACAAATAATATGTAAAACGTTACGCAAATAGTCCAGGAATTAATAAATTATACCCAAAATAAAATATTGGGGGTGCCTGACAGCATAAAATCATTTCTGCTCATAAGATTTTTTTTTAACGTGTTTGAAAAAAATTTACGTTACAGAAATAGCCTACCATGTAAACTCCAAATTGATTGGAGCGCAACAAATGAAAGCCTAACCACGATTGGTCGGGCTATAAATACTATCTTGGTTGTTAGGGGAGACGGGAAAAGATAACATTTTTTCAAACACTTGTCGAAACGTGGCTCATTGGCCAGTCTCGCTGATATACACACTTAGGAGCGTTAGTTCGAGACCACTTGTTGAAAGGATCTTGATAAAGCATCAGTGCGTTGAAGCCAGCTAATATTTTGCTAAATAAAAGCCTGGAACATAAGCAGATGGGAATTTGTGCCAGTAATTGTGCCAGAATTCATTGCTAATCAACGTATCTGTGTTATTCGTATGAATTGTGGTAAGCTTGAACCATTCAATATCTTTTAATGAAAATTGAATGTGAATTGTTGATTTATGCCTGTATATATATGTGTAGTTCAGTGGCAAACGTGAGGTAAAGCCTAAAATGCTCCAGCCTGAACAGAGGGTGTCGGAGAGAAGTAAAACGGCATGGAATGGCCAAACAGTACACTGACACCTGGATGATTGACTAGAAAGAAATAATGCTGGAAGTGCAGAGGCGTAGTAACCATTAAGAAGGGTAATACTGGAATAAAGTATTTCAGATGAAGCTGACTGTTGGCCTAACGCTCTGAACGCAATGTTTGTGCTGTATTGTGATCAGTGTAAAAGAGAATATAAATTAGTTATGAAGTAGAAGGTACATCCTTCTTGATTTCAGGGACAGTGGTCTTGATGGTACTGAGCAGCACCTGGTCAGAGCTTTGCTGAATCCAGAGTCGGACAGCATACTCCTTGGTCTTTTTAGCTATCAGTGAGGTGTCTCCAGAGCCCAGAGGAGAATTCGAGCAGAGGAGTCCTTTCCTGCCGCCATCACGCCAGATAAGCGAATTGGCCAGCTGAGCTCAACATTATGTCCCCTCATCTTGAACTGACTTTTTAAAATTAACATTAAGAGGGGAATTTACTTGTCTTAAAATCAGGAACTGTGAACATCTCCAATACTAGTCCCTAAAGACAAACTATTGAAGTCATGATGACAAATACCAACAGAGCTTGAACAAAACAAAACCAGTATTACCTCATTTTACTACTACACAACTGACACACATAGAACATTTGTAATAATATATGTCACTACAATATTCATATTAAATACATTCTGTACATAACTTGTAATTTAAATTGATTGTGATTCCTGGTTCCCTTGTAGTTGAATCAGGACACATATTCATTCATGCCAGTAATGAATACATATTGTTATTTGAAAGTTTATCAGTGACTCTTTTAAGATATCTTTGTAGAGTGTTATATGTATGTGAGTGTCACAGTGTTGTCAAGAGTAGTGGATTAAATTAAATTGTTTATCTGTCTGTTGTTGTGACTTACACTTCACCATACACATACCCTAGACACATAACGTAGCATCACACTATTCCAGAATAATTCTGACTGAGATATATAGATATGTGGTAGCAAGTAAGGTTATCTATAATACACTACTCTTAATAGATATAGATACCTTCACAGCTGATCTCAGTCAGTACACTAAGTTCCCTATAAATATTTATAACATCCCACTTCACCACATATATTGGGGTCTCGCTCTTGGGATTTTGAATCTTTAACTATTAAAAATATTGGGGGTAATTCACTTCAGGGAATATAAGAATTAAAAGGTATCCTTGGGTGGAATTAAATAAGGTTGAGCTCACGGTGCCTGTGTTGTCCATTAGATATATAGTTAGAAATTGAATTGTTGGTTAGACATTGTATAAATTTACCTGATAGACAATGGCGGACCTGGCAAAGTTATGGTTGCCTATGTCACTACGGAATGTGACAAATTTATTGAACGCGAAGAAAGAAGGTTTGAAGCCGAAAGAAAGTTAGAGGCTGAAAGGGAAATTAAGAGGTTGCAGATTGAGGCTGAGGCTAAGAAATTGGAAGCAGAAGAAAGAAGATTGACTGCAGAAAGGGAAGAGAAGAAATTAGCTGCAGAAAGAGAAGAGAAGAGATTAGCTGCAGAAAGGGAAGCAGAAGATAAAAGATTACAAAGGGAACATGAGTTACGACTAAGGGAGTTTGAGTTTCAAGGCCATGCTCCTGAAAATGGTGCCAGTCCCTTTGCCTCTGATGCTACGGTTACTCAAGGAGCCTCAACCTCAGCTATGAATTTTCATTTAGATCATTTTGTTGAGAAAGACGATGATATTGAGAGCTATATAAATAGGTATGAACTATTAGCTACCACGTATGGGTTAGAGAGAGAAAGGTGGAGCTTAAAGTTATCTCAGGGACTTCGTGGGGCAGCTTATGAAGTTTTTGCAAAAATGAGCAGAGGTGATCAGGAAAATTATGACATGCTAAAGCAGGCTCTTTTGTTAAGGTATGAAAAGAATGCAGAGTTTTACAGGAAAAAATTTAGGAATGCTAAACTACTGTCAGGTGAAACCTATCACCAGTTCTCTGCACGAATAGAGACATACTTGGAGAAATGGACTTCTCTGGGGAAAACCCAAGATCTTAAGGAAATGGTCCTTATAGAGCAACTAAGAGAGTCCATGGCTCCAGACCTGAGAAAGTTTCTCATGGAACAAGGTGCAGAGAGGCTGGGTGAGTTGCTAAATGTTGCTGAAAGGTATCAAGCAGCTCAAGCAGAGGTAACAGGTAATAAAAAGAAACAGGTGGATAACTTTAGGGCACCACAGAACTTTAATAAATTTGATCCTAGGGATCAAAATAAAGGTAAGCACCAATTTGATAGGCCACGGTATGACAATAAAAATAAATTCCCACAATTCGATGAAAGGAAATATGATGAAAGAAAATCTTTCAACCAAGGAAAAAGGTGGTGTAAGAATTGTCAGATGGACAATCATGACACTGACCGTTGCAGAAGGAAACCTGTGTATATGGCAACCCTTCAGGTCAGGTCGACCTCAAGACAGGAGGAGGATATTATGTTAGATACCACTCCAGAAGAGATGAGGAAGGCACAGGCTGGGGATAAAACACTCAAGCCTTGTTTCAGAAAATTGTCAACTTGTCATACAACTCCAGGCAAGGGAGATTTTTACATGAAAAACAAGTTGATGTATAGGAAGACTGGAGCTAGATCCAATGGTCACGGACAGCTGGTTCTTCCAAAAAGATATAGGACAGAATTAATAAGGAGCCTACATGTGAAACCAGATGGGGACCATGAGAAGATAGGTACCATCATTCAAAAGGTGGCTCACAATTATTATTGGCCCAAAGCAAGATGGGACATTGAGAATTTTGTAGAAAGGTGTAGCATAGCACATGAGGGAACACCCACAAGTGGGAACATGGATCAGGACCTGGACACGCCACGGGGCAAAATTAGGCCTGATAATAAAAAGAAAAATAGATTTGATAAAGTGGACCAAATGGAATGGGAAGCCCCTTTTCACGGACAAGCTTCACTTAACTGTTTTACAATGGCCACTATGCGGAGAGTGCAAAAAGATGTCTTACCCCAGGATAAGCCGAAAATCCCTCAATCGGACTTAAACAAACTGGAGGAAGAGGATGTAGAGAGGAAATCTCTCATCAAGAATTTTAAGAGGGGAGAAAGCCCCAAAAGAAAAATTGGTAGCGGTCGTTTTGTGAATGATAATTCTGGGAGGAAAAATCATCACTATAAAGCTTCGAGTGGAAGAGACCATACCGGTGCATGGACAAATAGGTCCACACAATTAAAGGTCCATATGTAGCTTTGTTAAGAACGTGGACTGATGAAAAGGCAGAGGAAAACATTACATCTTCATACCAATATGTGAATGAGCTGACCACTCGGTTAAAAACTGGCTGGAAACTTGCCAATGAAAATTTGAAACAAGCCAGGAAGAAACATGCTGCCTATTATAACAGGAAGGCGAAAGACAGAAATTTGGCTGTGGGAGAGAAAGTACTGCTTCTTTTGCCCGGGAGTCAGAATAAGTTACAAATTGGATGGCAGGGTCCATATACAGTTCTAGAGAAGGTGTCTAGAACAAATTATAAGATAGATAAGAAGGGGAAAGAAAAAATCTATCATGTGAATCTCCTGAAGAAATATTTGGAAAGAGAACATCAGGAAGAGACACACTTGTTGACC
Source organism: Oreohelix idahoensis (assembly GCA_024509875.1). Taxonomy (NCBI): domain Eukaryota; kingdom Metazoa; phylum Mollusca; class Gastropoda; order Stylommatophora; family Oreohelicidae; genus Oreohelix; species Oreohelix idahoensis. The sequence goes on from JAMPIV010013570.1 coordinate 41,418, forward strand.
TTGTCCATCGCCATGGAGATGAAAAAGGAACCACTTTCATCATTTGAATATCCATTACACCCCTGTGAGACAGCAGCACAGGTGAAAATCAGTACACATTTAACGAAAACTCAGAAAGAGAGAGTGCAACAGGTTCTAAATAATCATGCAGAGGTGTTAACAGACCGACCAGGGCATACAAACCTATTGGAATATGATATGAAACTCATAGACTCCACACCTGTCTGTATGAAACCATATTCGATTCCGTTTGCTAAGGAAAAAGCTTTGAAGGAAGAGATAGACTATCTATTGAAGGAAGGAATTATTTCGCACAGTGAGTCATCGTATAGTTCCGGTGTTGTACTCTTAAGGAAGCCCTCTGGAGAACATAGACTCTGTATAGATTACAGGAGACTGAATGCTATTACAGAAGGACAGGTGGATCCATTGCCGGATACAAATCAGCTGTTTGCCAGACTAAATAAAGCTAAATATTTCTCAAAAGTGGATCTGAGTAAAGGATACTATCAGATTCCAGTAAAGCCTGAGGTTAGACCATACCTAGCTTTTAGTACCTCAGAAGGACACTATGAGTTTAATAGATTGCCATTTGGATTGAAGAATGCGCCTAGTGTCTTCTCTAGAATGATGAGAAAATTATTGGATCCTCTGAATAATCCCTGTATAACAAATTTTATGGATGATATCCTTATAGCAACAGAAACATTTGAGGAACACATTGACTCTCTGAACATGCTGTTTGATCGACTTAGGGAGGCAAATTTAACAGCCCGACCAACCAAATGTTGCGTTGGATGTAAAGAATTGGAATTTTTGGGACACACAGTTTATCAGGGAAACATGACCCCTGACCCAAAGAATTTAGAGAAACTACAGAAAGCCCCGAGACCACAAACCAAGAAGGACGTGAGATCCTTTGTCTCATTATGTGGTTTCTACCAGAAGTATATCAAAAACTTTAATTCCATATGTGCACCGTTAACTGAATTGACACGTAAAGGACATCCAGATCGCATTACATGGACACCACAATGTGAAATGACTTACCAAGAATTGAAGGAAAAGCTCACAAGTAAACCCATTTTGAAATTACCTGACTTAAGTCAAGAATTCATAGTAAGGACGGATGCAAGTAATATTGGGTTAGGTGCAACTTTACTACAGAAATCAGATGCATTGGATGGGGAATTAAGCCCAGTGGCATATGCTAGCAGAAAGTTGAATAAAGCTGAAATCAACTACTCAACTAGCGAAAAAGAATGTCTTGCAGTAATATGGGCAATAAAGAAATTCAATATTTATCTATATGGGAAGGCATTTAAGTTGCAAACTGACCACAAACCTTTATCGTTTTTAGCACAGGCTAAGCATGAGAACTCTAGGTTACTCCGATGGTCTTTGCTTCTGGCTCCATATAATTTTAGCATTGAATATATATCTGGAAAAACCAATCTGGGAGCGGATTTTTTAAGCCGCCATCCGTGTGATGAGAATCACCGTAAACCCCAGAAATAATAATAAATTTCTCTATGTGTATATAGAATAAAGGACTGACATATAATGTCTGTTTTAAGAGGGGAGGTGTCATGAAATATTCTAATCCACATATATAAATTATTAGGTAAATATGAAGCCTAACAAATAAAATTAATAAAGAGAAGAGCAATGGTAAAATGACAGTGCTGTCACAAAGAATGTACTCGAAATCCCCCTTGTTTTCTGCTTCGTCTGCAAATTGTAACGCTTTCACGTTGATAGTAAAAGCTTACTGTATTATACCCGCTTTCTTCAATGAAACGTGTGCTGTATTTCTTGGAAAAACATTGAGAGGCCCTGCGTAATGACCTAAATTAATCCTAACATTAATTATATTACGTTACCAAAACGAACGAACAGATGGACAAAAGGATAGCGAGAAGGGAGAGGCAGAAAGCCGAACACTAAACACGCTTCGCGCGATACGCAAATGCTGCCATCACGCGTGTAAGTCTACATGCACTAATTTTTTTTCAGACGGACAGTGATAAAATACACTACCCTTTCCCAGAGTTAGGTTTATAAATCATAACAAACTCTTATTAGAAAAGATAACATTAGATGGGTTTACGTTTGAAACAAGAACAGTACCGAGGCAGCACATCTTCGAAAGAGGAAGGAGAAGAAATTGCATATTTTGAACGCAGCCACGTAGCTCCTTTAAATTAGTATTTTTGGGTTCCTTAGGGCTTGCTGACAAATAATATGTAAAACGTTACGCAAATAGTCCAGGAATTAATAAATTATACCCAAAATAAAATATTGGGGGTGCCTGACAGCATAAAATCATTTCTGCTCATAAGATTTTTTTTTAACGTGTTTGAAAAAAATTTACGTTACAGAAATAGCCTACCATGTAAACTCCAAATTGATTGGAGCGCAACAAATGAAAGCCTAACCACGATTGGTCGGGCTATAAATACTATCTTGGTTGTTGGGGGAGACGGGAAAAGGTAACATTTTTTCAAACACTTGTCGAAACGGGGCTCATTGGTCAGACTCGCTGATATACACACTTGGGAGCGTTAGTTCGAAACCACTTGTTTAGAATAGCTTGATAAAGCATCAGTGCGTTGAAGCCAGCATATATTTTGCTCAATAAAAGCTTGGAACATAGGCAGATGGAAATTTGTGCCAGTTTGTGCCAGAATTCATTGCTAATCAACGTATCTGTGTTATTCGTATGAATTGTGGTAAGCTTGAACCATTTAATATCTTTTAATGAAAATTGAATGTAAATTGTTGATTTATGCCTGTATATATATGTGTAGTTCAGTGGCAAACGTGAGGTAAAGCCTAAATGCTCCAGCCTGAACAGAGGGTGTCGGAGAGAAGTAAAACGGCATGGAATGGCCAAACAGTACACTGACACCTGGATGATTGACTAGAAAGAAATAATGCTGGAAGTGCAGAGGCGTAGTAACCATTAGGAAGGGTAATACTGGAATAAAGTATTTCAGATGAAGCTGACTGTTGGCCTAACGCTCTGAACGCAATGTTTGTGATGTATTGTGATCAGTGTAAAAAGAAAATATAAATTAGTTATGAAGTAGAAGGTACATCCTTCTTGATTTCAGGGACAGTGGTCTTGATGGTACTGAGCAGCACCTGGTCAGAGCTTTGCTGAATCCAGAGTCGGACAGCATACTCCTTGGTCTTTTTAGCTATCAGTGAGGTGTCTCCTGAGCCCAGAGGAGAATTCGAGCAGAGGAGTCCTTTCCTGCCGCCATCACGCCAGATAAGCGAATTGGCCAGCTGAGCTCAACATTATGTCCCCTCATCTTGAACTGACTTGTTAAAATTAACATTAAGAGGGGAATTTACTTGTCTTAAAATCAGGAACTGTGAACATCTCCAATACTAGTCCCTAAAGACAAACTATTGAAGTCATGATGACAAATACCAACAGAGCTTGAACAAAACAAAACCAGTATTACCTCATTTTACTACTACACAACTGACACACATAGAACATTTGTAATAATATATGTCACTACAATATTCATATTAAATACATTCTGTACATAACTTGTAATTTAAATTGATTGTGATTCCTGGTTCCCTTGTAGTTGAATCAGGACACATATTCATTCATGCCAGTAATGAATACATATTGTTATTTGAAAGTTTATCAGTGACTCTTTTAAGATATCTTTGTAGAGTGTTATATGTATGTGAGTGTCACAGTGTTGTCAAGAGTAGTGGATTAAATTAAATTGTTTATCTGTCTGTTGTTGTGACTTACACTTCACCATACTCATACCCTAGACACATAACGTAGCATCACACTATTCCAGAATAATTCTGACTGAGATATATAGATATGTGGTAGCAAGTAAGGTTATCTATAATACACTACTCTTAATAGATATAGATACCTTCACAGCTGATCTCAGTCAGTACACTAAGTTCCCTATAAGTATTTATAACATCCCACTTCACCACACAGAGTTGGTGTTATAAATCATATTTGCAGCTTGCTCTAGAGCTTGAACCTCAGCTGTATAGTTGGAACAGAATTTACCAGTGGGAATGTGCCTAGTCTCATAGTGGTTGTCAGGATATGAGATAAAGATACCGGCACCTCCATTCCTAACAGCATTAGTTGCTGATCCATCTGTATAGGCATGTATCCATGATTGATCGGGATAGCTTTCTTGGATCATACTCAATGTAGCAGTTCGTTTTTGCAGATCATTATACTCACATCCACTTGTGAGACCACTGACTGATGTATTAATTTGGAGGGCACTGCTGGCCTGCTCCCATGGTACAGGGTATAGGGTGGGCTTCAGTGGTGTTGTCTTCATGGATAGGTCTTCTTGATGCTGTCTTATAAGTCTTTTCCCCCGATGCACAAAGCTGCTACGCTTTAGACGTCCCAATGCCAGATCATCTAGTCTTGCCTTCATTGGGTGCATTGGCATACTGTTGTACTTTTCCATCTGGATCATGGTTTTTGTGTCTCTTCTATGGGACAATGTCTGTAATCCAGCAACCTTCTGCATCTCTGTTATTGGTGTAGTTTTCATGGCTCCTGTAATGAGCCTGAGAGCTTGATTTTGCACCTTGTCCAAAGACTGCAGATGTGAGTTAGCAGCTGATGACCATGCTGCTGAGCTAAACTCTAAGTGTGGTCTTATTACTCCATTATAAATCTTCTTTAGATTTCGTTCATTTGCTCCCCAGTTGGTACCTGCTAATTTTCTGAGTATGCCTAGTCGTCTTCGGGCCTTTCCTTCTGCATTTTCAATATGCTTATTCCATGTAAGCCTTTGGTCAAATGTCACCCCAAGATAGGTGGGGTAGCTTTCTTCCTTGATCACGGTTGTCCCTAGGTGTATGTTAGCTGATTTGTCCTTGGGGGCGAGGGAGAACAGTGTTGTGGAGGTTTTGTCTGTGTTTATTGTGATAAGCCATTTCTCTGCCCATGACACTAGCATGTCTGCTGCCCGCTGCATTCTATAATTTGCTGTGGTGACATTTTCATCAGCGCACCAGAGTACTAGGTCATCTGCATATAAGGCAGCTTTAACTCCTGCAGGGAGATCTTTCACCAGGTCATTGATGTAAACAAGGAAGAGTGTTGGGGAAATTACTCCTCCTTGAGGTACCCCCTGATGGAGCAACACTTTTCTGCTCTGCAGACCGTCAAGAGTGACTCTAGTTCTCCTGTTATGCAAGTATGACTGGATCCATTTCATCATGTTGCCTTGGATTCCACTTCTCCTAAGTTTTGCAATGAGGCCATCTTTCCACACCTTGTCAAAGGCCTGCTTGAAGTCGACCCAGATCGTTAGGACCTTTTTCTTCTCCTGGAAGGCATCTTCTATTGCTTGAGACAAGTAAGTAACTTGGTCTTCTATACTGTAGCATTCTCTAAATCCAGCTTGTTCCGGCACCAGGATCTGCTCAGACTCTAAATACCATTTCAATCTGTGGTTGACTATTCGCTCCATAGTCTTCCCAACACAGCTTGTGAGACTGATTGGCCGGTAACTTGCAGCCTCGGTCTTACATTTCCCTTTCTTTAGTATGGGTATTGTGATGGCTTCTCTCCATACTTGGGGTACCGTTCCTTTCAACCAGCTGTGGTTGAATATCTCAAGCAGTTTTGTCTTTGCTGCTGAGCTCAGATTTACTAGCATTTCGTTGCTGATTTTGTCTGGGCCGGGTGACTTTTGAAACTTAAGCTTGGAAATAGCCTTCTGTAGTTCTCCTAGTGTGATGGGTTCCCTCATTGGGGCAGGAGTATCTGTCTGTCCCATGGTTGCCAGTATTTCTTTTCTTATCTCTCTCTGATGATCTATGTTAATGGGTAAGTTGCTTTCTGAACTGTATCTTCTAGCAAACAAGTCTGCAGCTTGTTTTCCTCTGAAAAGTTTGCCACCTTCATCCAATGTGATAGTCTGCCTAGGTGAGGAACGCTCTTCATTTAGAGACTTGACTAATCTCCAAAGTTTCCTGCCGTCTTTCTCAAGGTTCAGCGATGCCGTTTTAGTTCTCCAGCTTTTCCGTTTTTCTTCTAGCTTTGTTCTCTGAAACTCTGCTACAGCCTTTTTCCATTTGTTGTGAGTTTCAAGTGAAGGCTGAGACTCTGCGTCCTTTCTAGCCCTGTCCATAGCTTCCTGACGTTCTTGGAGTGTGCTGGACCAGTATGGTATGTAGTTACGCCGGCATCCTTTGGGAATGGTTTCTTTTGCAGCTTGTAGTATGCATCTGTTGAAGTCTTTTACCACTTCATTAATGTCTCTGTTCTGTACCTTGAGGGTAGACAGCAGCGTGTTCACCTGATGCCTGAATAAACCCCAGTTGGCTTTTTTGTAGTTCCATCTTGTAATGGCTGGGCCTGTACTGAGAGTTGCACTCTGGACAGTAAGAAAGATTGGGCGATGGTCGCTTCCCCCTAGTTGGTCTCCTACTTCTCTACTAATAGATCCAGCTATATCTGGTGTGGAGAAGGCAAGATCTGGTGTTGAAGTTGTGTGCCATCCTCTGGAGTAGAAGGTAGGAGTATCTGTGGCATTATTGACTAGGATTAGGGAGTGATCATCTTGCCAAGTTTCAACCTCTTCACCTCTGTGATCCAGATGGTTATAGCCCCAGCTCTGGGAGTGGCTATTAAAGTCTCCAACTGCTATAAAGTTGGTGGCTGGTACCTGTATAGAGCTGAGACTCAGGGGTTTGTTGTTCGGACAGTAATAGTTCAGGAGTTCTATTTCCATCTTGTCTACCTTTATCTGCAACAGCTGATATTCTGCTCCATCCATGAAGGTTTTCCTTTCGTGTGCAGGAATGTTATTCCTTACAAGAGTAAGTACTCCTCCTTTTCGTCTATCTTTTCTGTCGGATCTGAAGCATTGATATCCCCTTATTTTAAAGGTTTGATCTGCTTTCAAGTGAGTCTCTTGGATACAGCAAACACTGACTTGCTTCTCATACAAGATGTTTTCCAGCTCTGTCTTTTTGCTGTATCCAGCCTGCTTGCTGTTCACTCCCTCTGCATTCCAGTGCATCATGACAAGTGGCACTCTGGGTTTCTCTTTTTCTGTTTTGTTTTGGTCAGTAGTTCTCCTCCGCCGTCTGCTGACTCCACAAGACGGTCTAGAGGGTCCTCCAGTAGCTGAGGGTGGGCTCTGTCGAGGCTCAGAGCCCGGCACTGCACCTGCCTGGTGGAGCTCCACAGGGCGAGCACCAGTACGAGATTTATTTGACGGTGTACTCTCCATAGAAAAAAAAAAGCGAGTTGCGTGATACTGTGGTTTCCGGTGCGCCTTCTGGCCCAGTATCTATGACTTTAGCACCTGTTCAACGGGAGAGTGGGCTCATCCCTAATCTGTTTATGTTCCCAGTAGTAGACTATTCGCAAGCAGCCTGGGGGTGTCACTGCTCTGCGCGGACCTTGTTTACCGAGGCGGCGTCCGAGCTCGTATGGTGAAAATATGGTTGCATTATCTTCAAAATAGCCCTGTCTTTCCTGCCATCCTGCAACTTTGAGTTAGGGAGTTCTGAGCTCCAGTCTCTTTCCCAGGCATTTTATCCTGGCCTGGCACGCATACAGAGGACCCCACTTCTGGTTCTAAGTTAGCAGTTGGGGATAGGTGGGGTAGCACACTGTGCATTCCCCGTCATCCAGGGGGCTCTCCAACTATGCAGAGCTTGCACAATGCTGTGCTCTGGTTCTGGGCTCACCCAAGGAATCCTCACGTCCTGCACAGAGCCACTTCCAGATACCCACCACCTGCCAACCCCCCATTGTAGAAATCTCCTGCATGCGGCCATCCAGTCAAGAGCCAGTATTAAGTCTGGTGCCCAAGTGATTCCCCCCAAGCTCAGTGTGCAATTCTGGGTTCTCATCATGCTGCAACACAGGGGGGATTGTGATGCTCAGCCATCTCTCTCAACTCTGCACCGATAAATGACATCGGGGACTTAACTGTGTCTCAGTACTGGGAGGCCCCGTTTCCGGGTACACCACACACAGCCAGTTGAGGCAACGGTCGCCGTGGGCGTGAATTCTGTATCATTTTGGTTGTTGTTGAGCCTTACAACTTCCTTGGAACCCCCCCCCCCACCCCCACAACACACACACTACAATGCCCCTTCCACTCTACGCTCAATTTACACCCCAACTTGGTAACCACTGATAGATACTGATTAGAAACACGACGATTACAAGAAGTAATGGAATGCTAACAATGCAAACATTTTTCGAGAGATATGATCGCTAGTCGCTTTGGCCCTGGATACAGAGATGACGATACATTTAAAATTTATCGCCAGTACCAGCGGTTTTTGATATGGCGATAACGATATCGTAAAAATGTAGTATATCGCCAGTTCTAAATGGGTGTGAATATGGCGATGACGATACCATAACAATGTTGCCGCAATGGGCGGGCGTGAATACAGCGATGACTATATCGTAAAAATGTTCTGTATTATTATTAGCATTAGCAATGTTATTGCAGTTCATAAATATATGCTCGCCTCCTGCAGTTCCCCGGAAAGGGAGGGGAAGGGGTTCTGATAACAGAAAGAAAGAAATTCACCACTGTTCACTCGGGCATGTTGTGAAAGGCGATTAATAAGATGTTGTGTACGGGGCTGGCAAACTCATCATGTAAAACACATTGCTACACAAAGTACCACGGCAAAAGCCCATGAATGCTTTAGTGCAGCTGCCTGCAAGAGTGCCAGTTGCAGTGGTGACTCCACGAGGAACGGCAATCCTATATATAAAATCCCTGCTTTTTCTGTCAGTGCGTAACGCTAAGGGATGCAACTTTGGTTGAAGGTTAGACATTAATTGTATTGTTTCCCTTATATGTACTCTCCCGAAAATAGTAACACTTACCACAGAAGAATGCGCAAATGACGGTGTGCACAAAAATATATTTATAGATTGTGTGATCCCGTATACACACATTGGGATCCTCGCTGCTGCTACGTAGTTCGTGTACTGTGGTGATGCACAGTGGTTTTTTAAATACTTTTGAATAAGTAAAATTGCCGTTAGATATTGGTGCTTTTGAATTTAATTCCCGTCTTATGACGGGCTTTTACACTAGTAGAAATGATAATGATGACGTATGCGTTTATGTATACATTCATCATCATCATCATCATCATCATCCCAGTTTTTCTTTTTCCTTTTTATGGAACACGGAGCAACCATTGTAGAGGGTCCTCTTTCAGGCAGCCTGCTTCCAAGCATTCATATACTCTTGCTGTGGGGATTCCTGTAGCGATTTGTTTATATGATGAGCTTTGCCAGATTCATGCACAGCCACATTTTACAGGCATACCTCCGAGATATTCCGGGTTCGGTTCCAGACCACCGCAATAAAGCGAATATCGCAATAAAGAGGGTCATACTATTTTTTTTTTTTTGCTTCCCAGTACATGTAAAGGCCTAACATCATGTTTACACTATGTCTGTTAAGTGCGCAATAGCGCTAGGTCTTGAAAAAAAAACAGTGTATTGTACGAGGGGCGGTCGAAACGTTTTGCACTTTAGTATGAAGGAGTCAAGGCACGTACTTGGAAATTGGTGTGAACTTTAGTCCTTCTCTATGTATTCACCCCTCAAGGCAATGCACTTCTCCCATCTCTTCTTCACCTTCCTAATGCTCTGATTGTAGAACACCCTCGTCTGGGCCCAGAATCACGTTTCCAGTTCAGTAATCAAGTCCTGGTCGTTAGAAAAACGACGTCCACGAAGCGGATTCTTCATGTTTGGAAACAGGAAGAAGTCACTCGGTGCCAAGTCCGGTGACTATGGTGGATGGGGCATGATTTCATACCCGCACTGCTGGGCAAGGACGATGGAGCCATGAGCCGCATGAACCGGCTCATTGTCCTGAAGCAGACGAACGCCTCTGGACAGCATCCCGCGTCTTTTACGCTTCATATCTTCTCGTAACTTCTGGAGAAGGCTTTGGTAGTACATGGAGTTGATAGTACAGCCACGAGGAAGGTAGTCGGTGAGTATTACCCCGCGGCAGTCCCAAAAGACGGTGAGCATGACGTTTTCCGCAGAGGGTACCATCTTTGCCTTCTTTGGTGGTGGCGAACAGGAATGTTTCCATTGTTTGCTCTGGTCTTTAGTCTCGGGGTCATAGAAATGCACCCAACATTCGTCCACAGTAACCAGTCTACGAAACAAAATCATCTTCGTCAGCATTGCAAATGTCCAACATCTGTGCGGATGTTTCGGCTCAATGCTCCTTTTGGAATGGCGTGAGAAGGCAGGGAACCTACCTGGCGGACACCTTTGACATGTGAAGCTGCTCATGCAAAATCTTCAATGTGGTCCCTGTTAGTTGGTTTTTTTTATACGTGATGCAAATGTCGATGTGTAGTTGGCCAGGTATGCGTGTCGATGTCACCTGACCAGTGTACTGGTGCGGTGAGGATCCGGGTCACTCACGCTGACAGCATACATGGTCCTTGTACGATGATGATGATGATGAGACATGGGTGTGTAGTCACGAATGCGTTTAGGCTCATATATAGTTACACAATACACCCAGTCACACTCGTACTGAAGCCAATGATGGTTGAAACTACTGGTGACAGTTCATACATTTATTCACAGCACTAACAGTAGTATCACACAGGAACAGTCAATGTAAACAGGTTCATGTACATCATGTTAATTAAAATCGCTTGGTACATATCAGGCCTTCTAAGGCTGGTAAACATTCACATATGTGGGCATGTCAATAGTGGTATGTTCTTTAATGTACAGTTCATAATGCCGCTTTGGTATCCCTGACTGAACGCGTCAGATACCTTAATAACTCCGTCATACAAAAGACGAGCCCTTAACTCATGTAATCCTATTACCAGGGCCGTCGTTCAACTTGGCATAACACGCCAGTTACATCTTTTCATGCGGTAGAGTAGTGGCCATTACACAGACCTCGATATGACGTCAGCTGTGTATTCTTCATTAAGCAGGTTGCATAAACCCTGCTATAACGTTTGTATAAGTATACCGCCAACCTGCGGCTTCCACCATATATAACTTCGTCACTGGACCTCTGATCATATGAAGACGAATAGTCTTAAATAGCTACCTTGAGCACAAAATATAAGTTCTGCATTACAGGAACGGTGAGCTGTTCTCACGGCTAGGTAAGCCTTTAACAAATTCTGCTACCGAATGCGTAGTAATGATAAAGTCGGTGTTACCTTGAAACGAATCCTCAGAACATAAGAAACAACACTGTCGTCATTCCTGACGTACAGTAAACCACTGGGGAAAACTGCCAACGCAGTCACTTCGAAGATTTTCCTTCCCCAGGAAACAACGGACATTCACGTCGTACAGAAGCCAGTTCGCATCTCTCCCTGACGGAAGTCTAATTTTGCGCGCAACAACTGCGCATGGCACATAGCCCAGAACTGTTTACCTTTGACCCTAAAGGTCAAAACCCAATGAATGAACCAAAAAGGGAGATAACCCCTAATCAACCTGACACAGCAAAGTTAAGACATAGTTCCCCAACTTTGACCAGGGTGAAAAACATACAACCAATAAATCGACATTTGAAACTCCGTCAAAGATTACAGCAACAGTCCCATGACTTAGTCCCAACTCAGCCATGATTTTCTCGACTGTTATGCGCCTGTCTGAGAGGACTAGGGCCTCCACTCTTGCAACGTTGCTTGCATCATCTGCAATGGACGGCCTGCCGCTCCTTAGTTCATCTTGAACGCTGCTTTGTCCCGTTTGAAAGGGACTTTTCCAACGCTTCACAGTGTCATACGAAGGGCAGACATCCTTATAAACGGCAAACATCTCATCATGAATTTGCTTTGCGGATTTGCCCTGCAGGTGCAGGAATTTGATTATGCAACGAGCCTCCGTTTTGTCCATGACACCGCTTCATACACAACTGAACCAGTGTTACGGTGTTATTTTAAATGACGGCGTCTGCTGGGGTTAGCAGTGCGCAACGTTTGGGGTCAATAACATTAATAGAATATGTCGATATTTTACGGACTACTGAACGCGAAATATATGCTAAGATTATGACGTATTCGCGTTGGGAAGGCCACGCTTGGTGACTTGGTTACATTACCCTTTTTATGCTGTCCGTCAAGCAGAGAAGTCGTGTCTTGTATTCCTTCCAAGGAGAGGATTAGTATATAACCTATGTATGAATTCAATATAGAACTCAGGGTCAGTTCAGATACTAAGATAAAGTATGAGATTTATTATGTAAAATAAATGAGGGAAGGAGAATCGAATTATGATTCAATTTGTAGCTGTCAAGAACTCATGCGCTCATTTTTGGCTGTCTGACTACAGCAGCGCATGTACATAGCCATGACGTTCATCTGACACATTATATTGACACGGACGGATATACTTACTTGTATTGCTTGGAATTATCATTATGCTGAACTGTATATGAAGTTTGTGAATGTTGGAATTTATCTATGTGAAAACGTCAATACATGTGGACTCTAACTGAAGGCTTGATATCTTCATTACGTTACGGGTTTGGTTCCACAGCTGTTTAATGTTTATATTTTCTCAGCACGATAACTCTCTCACAAGAAGGATCAATTATTGTAAATATGCAAATCAGAACGTCGAAGGGACTTATTTATGGTCAGAGCTAACTGAATAAAATAACAACATTAAACAAGTCAAGAGGGTGATCTTAATATTCAACCAACAATAATGATAACCGAAGGAATCACCCGTTACAACCAGTTTCCCGCCAATTTCTCTTTCATACGGCACCCCGCGCACGCCATGTACGCGCGGGAAATGTAAACCAATAGTGTGTCTTTACAATGATACACAGCAATCCCACCTGTCTTAACGCTTTCTTAGTAAAGTGCAAAACATTTCGACCGCCCCTCGTAAAATTAAAAATACTTTATTGCTAAAACAAATGCTAATCTTCATCAACTGAGCCTTCAGCGAATCGTAATTTTTGTTGCTGGTGGAGAGCCAAAATCTATCGGAAGAAGAAGAAGGCACGTTCTAATAAATAAACATGAATAATTTTAAAAATAGCGCAATATCTGCGAAGCGCAATAAAGCGAGGTATACCTTGTTACGTGGAAATGTAAATATAGACTCAGAAATCCGACCACCTTTGCTGCCTCAATTAGTGTTTATGTTTTGCGAAGGCGAAATCACACAATTCACTGTCTGTTGACTCACTTTTGAAGCCACGCCTATTTTCCTGTCTTACATGCGCTAATGAGTGTTTACACTAGTCCGCGACCTGCCAGATAACAGTCAGCGAACCATGATTCGCTTACCTGAATTCTCACGCGAGCTGATTTGCCATCATCATGGTTGACAGACAGAAGCACGCGGGAGATAAGCAGTTTCTTTGAAGGGGAAACGCGGGCAGAAATTTTCCCGACGTGCCTGTTTGATGTTTATACATACAGGGAGATAATCGTTTGATATTAGAAGCGAACAAAAATCTCGGGAGGAAAACGGGAACACGAGTAAGCCTTTGTTGTCGATTTGCAACGGCTAACAGAGTGACCGAGGATTTTTTATCCGGGAGGTGGGGGGGGGGGGGGGGAATAGTTTCCTGAATTTCTGCTATTCACGAGAAGTGGGAAAATTCACATTCTCGCGATAATAACTTCAAATCTGTCTATATACAGCGCTCTCTCAAACTCAGTATTAGAGTCGCTCAGAAGTTTCTTGGATAATCTAAGCACGTAGGACTAGAAACATTTCTTCACTGGATGTGTTAAATTGTCCCGTGGGGATTTAATTTTCTGATTTGTGGTAATAGAAATTGTACTTAAGTGTTAAAAATGTGTTAGGTTTACCATTTTATTAAATATAATTCCCTAGCGTTTAAAACCAGTGAGATAACCAAACGCATAGATATTTCTTGCCAGTCGTTCAGAATAATGTAATTTCAAATACCCCATTATTTTCTTACACAAGAAGATACGGCTTAGCTGACTGAGATTATTAAGTGTGACGGATCAGTGACCGAATAGAGTTCACATTATATTTCATTGTGTGAAATTAAAATAGTGACTAGAGTAATTGTTATGTGACTAAACAACAGACGCTGACAAATAGCTAGTAGTGACAGGCAGATTTTGTTAAAGTGCGCGTATAGATAAATTGAAAAAAAGGACTTTGTGCGCTGTTCACTTTCTTGCAGGCAATACGGGGGAGGGCACATACCCTTCTTTCCCGACATGCCATAGCGGAAAAACTTACGGACAGGAAAGTAGCAGTTTTTAAAATGTTCTTTTCTTCCTTATCTAGCACTCAATCAAAAACCAGCTGCCAGCGGTCTTAATATCACCAGTAACATTCTTATTATTATTGAGTCTTCGATTTTTGGACCTGTTCGGTCCTTTTTCTGCATTCAGAAAGAGACCAAAATATAAACAATAAGAGTGATCATAACTGGACAGTACAATACCCAGAATTATATACCAAAATCTTCCAGCCCACTGGGCATACGAAAAAACATATATTCCTGACCGTTAACAGACACAGCACTGGATTTATTCAGACAGTTGTGCTGTTTCAAAATCGGCACTCATCATAAAGTCAGCCGATAGGATTAACCATCGATTATCAGTTTTTTTTACATATCGTAACATTTTTTATTGTCTGAGCAACCAGAGGCTAGACAATACAGGAACTACGTTTTCCTCCTTTTAATTTTGTAACTGTGAACATACCGAGAACGTCTTGCTAAGGTAACTATATGTGGTGAAACATGATTCATCCAGGAAAATTAAAACCCACCAACATTGGAGACCACCTTGTAATTATTACTAGATACCAAGGCTGGTCTGGGGCCGGATTTGGCAACCCAACTGACAATATACGTTCAGACTATAATAATTTTCCAAGGGATAACTGCACCAGTATTAGGTAAGCAAGCGTGTTTGTGGCCACAGATGACAGAGTGAGAGACAGAGAGTGTAGTGGTTTTTGATGGTATTGTATGGTTGTGATGTTACCTAGTGTAATGTATGAGGTCAGCTGTGAAGGCTCCTGAGATAAATGTTGATGTGAATTACAGAAGGCCCTTCTTACTACCACTTACGACCTCAAACATATCTTTTTTACTAATATGAATGTAGCTACGTTAAAAAGTCTAGGGTACTGAAATGTAATGTGTTGTAGTAGAATATACAAACACACACAGATAATTAATAAGTCTAATAATATTAATAAAATTTATAACACACTGAACTAACTCAGGCTGTTTTAGTTTAAATATTAAAATTTTTTCTAAATTTATTTGTTCTGAACCAATGTTTTAGTTGGTCAGAACATATGAAATGTTATGGAGTTATAAATGGAATGCATAAATATATGACATAATAAAATGGAATGTGTGTACATAAGTATTTTATAAGACTGGTTAATATTAATTATAGTTTTAATGTCTCTGGGAGAACTATTACTGGATGTGCTGTTGGGGTGGTGTCATCACACCCACTCTGTGACTAGAACAAGCTTTGTCCATTGTCTTATAACTGTAATAAATGTATCTTTCCCAAAATTCAGTATATTTGTGATGGGGAAATATTTATAAATCTTTAGGAGTATGGTGAATCCTCAGCAGGCCACTAATCACTCATCTTGTCTGTGAAGATCTGATGCTGGATTCCGGTGGCCCACTCCTCTCGGTAGCTAGAATACAATGCTAGACTGCACCGACACACTGTTTGGCTGCACACACATCTGCTTGTGCAATCTTGATTACTTATGTGGCACTACCCTAGTGCCACAACAGAAACTCACAATTCAGAATTCAGAATTGAGAACACAGTTAATTGCTAGCAAAACTCAGCTGAGCTGCTGGCTATATGATGGCGTCCCACTAAATGTATGTACTATCTTCTGGAAACAACACCACAGGCAATAACCACTGTGTCCCTGGACAGAATTGTATCAAATGGCAAAAATGCGCATCTCTGTCCCGCTAATATGATTACAGTTGTCCAATCACAGACTTCCCCCTAACTTTTTCAAATCTACAACCAAAAGTCAAATTTCAGTCAGATCTCAGTCAAGTATGTATTATTGTCTGTTGGTCCGTCTGTCTCTACTAGGTTTTTCACAAAAACACACTTGGTTCTACATGCAATATCCTACACAATGTGCCTCCTAAGTTATTTTTAGCCACAATTCTCCACCTTCCCCCTCTCTTTCATTACAGCTTGATTTTTGCATTTGCGTGTCTCAAGGACGAAAATTTGAAACTTTAGTGAAAGTATGAACAGTACAGTCGCTAGTCTGATATGAACAACACAGTCTTTTGTCAATATCTTCCTTGTTATCTATCCGTCTGTATAATTTAAAGTATATTAGTTCTCTGCTTAAGATGGGCTATCAAACTAGCTAGGTTTTATATTCATAACTCTATTATTAAGAAAAAACATATTTTTTCTCATGTTTAGTTTTTTTAAATTTGTTCGAGAACCTTCTCTAAGGCGTTTGCCGCTGAATTCAAATAAAAGGACCAAGTATCGAAAAACGTCCAAGAAATGACTGTTTCGAATAAGAGCCAAGGTCTTTTCTGTCCATTTCCTTACATTGTGTCAACTAGTGACGTGAATTTTTTTCCTTTTACCACCAATTGCGTCTTTTTGCCGTCCTAGATTCAAACACGTGTTCAGTCATATTTTTCCTTTTTAGATCTCCGTTTCCCTCCCGTCTACAAAGGGTAACCGTTTCGTCTGCACGTCTAACTAGTTAGTTTAAATGGCGGTAGGAAATGCGGGCATGGGCGAGCATGTCTCCTAGTATCTTACGCATTATTTTTATCCCTACATTTTATCTTTATATTGGAGATATTTTAACGTTGTATCACGGTAAATTCATCACACATCTCCCCACCTGAGAACATGCACTACGGCAAGTTCCAAAACCAGTGATACACATAGATAAAATTACTCCTCACGCCTACCACTACTCTAATTTTGATCACAGGGGTGCCGACTGAGGAAATCTGCACCGACATTCAATGACCCTGGGATATACTCAATACTAAACTGATAAGGTTGCAATAATAAAGACCATCTCAACAATCTAGCATTTTCATGCTTAGCCTGAGATAAGAACACCAGGGGCTGATGATCCGTCTGGACCACAAAAGTCCTACCATACAGATAGATTTGAAACTTTTTTATTGCCCAGATTAACGCTAAACATTCTTTTTCGCTTGTGGAATATCCTTGCTCCGCTTTATTCAATTTGCGGCTTGCATAAGCGACTGGGTTCAGTTCCCCATCGGGTGAAGATGACCTTTGCAACAGAGCCGCCCCGAGGCCTACATTACTTGCATCTGTTCTCACCACAAAGTCCTGTGTCAAATCAGGCAATTTGAGAATAGGCTTGCTAGTGAGTTTTTCCTTTAACTCTTGGAAAGCCAATTCACATTGCGCAGTCCAAATATTTTATCTGGATGTCCCTTGCGAGTCAGATCAGTCAGAGGAGCACAAATAGAGTTAAAATTTTTGATATATTTTTGGTAAAATCCACATAACGACACGAATGATCGCACGTCCTTTTTTGTTTGTGGTCTAGGTGCTCTCTGCAGTTTTTCCAAGTTCTTGGGGTCAGGGGTCATGTTACCCTGATATACAGTGTGTCCCAAGAATTCCAACTCTTTGCATCCAATACAACATTTTGTTGGCCTAGCAGTTAAGTTCGCCTCCCTAAGCCTATCAAATAACATTTTTAGAGAGTTAATGTGTTCTTCAAATGTCTCTGTGGCGACGAGAATATCATCCATGAAATTCGTGATACATGGGTTATTCAGGGGATCCAACAATTTGCGCATCATCCTTGAAAATACACTCGGAGCATTTTTCAGTCCGAATGGTAGCATGTTGAATTCATAATGTCCTTCCGAGGTGCTAAAAGCTAAATAAGGTCTCACTTCAGGCTTCACTGGAATCTGGTAATAGCCTTTACTAAGATCCACCTTTGAAAAGTATTTTGCCTTGTTTAATCTGGCAAATAACTGTTTTGTGTCTGGTAATGGATCCACTTGTCCTTCTGTGACAGCATTCAGTTTCCTGTAATCTATGCACAGTCTGTGTTCCCCAGACGGTTTCCTCAACAAAACTACACTGGAGCTAAAAGATGATTCACTGTGTGAAATAATCCCCTCCTTCAACAAATAATCTATTTCTTCTTCAATGCCTTCTCCTTCGCGAACGGAATAGAATAGGCTCTCATACAGATTGGGTTTGAGTCTACCAGTTTCATGTCATACTGTAGCAAATTTGTATGTCCTGGTTTATCTGTTAATACATCTGTATGTTCCTCCAGAACCTGTTGAACTCTCTCCCTCTGATTTTTAGTCAGGTGCTTACTGACTTTTACCTGTGCTGCTGTTTCACAAGGATGTAATGGGTATTCATGTGAGGTGAGTGGTTCCTTTTGCATTTGAGTTGCGATAGCCAAGGTCAGTAAGGGGGTGCTTTCCTGGAGTGGTCTGTCCAGATACTTCTTTAAAAGGTTTACATGATAAACTTTCTCCTTCCCCTTTTTGTCAATTTTATAGTTTGTTCTAGACACCTTCTCTAGAACCGTATATGGACCTTGCCATCCAATTTGTAATTTATTCTGGCTGCCGGGTAGTAGAAGAAGCACCTTCTCTCCCACAGCTAGTTCTCTGTCCTTTGCCTTCCTATTAAAATATGCTGCATGTTTCTTCCTGGCTTGTTTCAAATTATCATTTGCCAGTTTCCATCCAGCTTTCAGACGAGTGGTCAGTTCGTTCACATATTGATACGATGAGGTAACAGTCTCTTCTGCCTTCTCATCTGTCCAGGTCCTTAATAGTGCTTCTAATGGACCTTTTATTGGCCTCCCAAATAGCAGAGTTGCGGGAGCCATCCCGGTTGAACTATGTGGTACCTCCCGATACGCAAACAACGCGGCGGGCAGGAATTGATCCCACAGATCCGGTTTTTCGTGTGCCAGCTTCCTCAGGATAGAAATGAGAGTCCCATTGAACCTCTCTACCTGGCCGTTCCCTTGTGGATGGTACGGACTACAATGAAAGTGTCTGGCTTGAAATAGCTTAAAAACTTCTTCCGTTAGTTTCCCCTTGAACTGTGAGCCATTATCAGTCAAGATTTGATGCGGGAATCCTAATCTTGTGAATATTGTAAGTAGTGCCTCTGCTACATGTTTTGAATCAATTGATGGCAGGGCTACCGCCTCTCCCCACATAGAACAAGTGTCCACCAGAGTAAGGATGTAACTGTTCCTCCTCTTGGTCCGAGTGAGAGGTCCCACAATATCCACTGCAACCCTCTCAAAAGGTGTTCCCACTATGGGCATTTCCCCTAGAGTTGCAGGAGCAGTCCAATGCTTTGGAGCTACCCTTTGACATTCTGGACAGGATTTGACATATCTTTTTATATCCTCCGTTATCCCTGGCCAGAAGTAATGACAAGCTATACGCTGTCCTGTGGCGCTGATCCCCATGTGACCACTGAAGGGAATCGCATGCCCGAGTTCCATCACTTTATCCCTATATGAAGTGGGAAGAACCAGCTGGTTGTGACCATTTGTTCCAGTTCCGGCCTTCCTGTATAATAGTTTGTTCTTCATAAAGTACTCTCCCTTGCTTGGAGGTGTGTGGCATTTGGGCAATTTTTTAAAACATGGCTTGAGTGTCCTATCCTCAGCCTGCGCCTTCCTCATCTCCTCTGGATGAGCATTTATAGGTTCACCTTCTTCCTCCTTTTTCTGTGACCTGGTCTGCACTGTCGCCATGATCACAGGTCTCTCGGGATTCCCCAAGAAGACGTACCTACACCCCAATATCAGAGGGTAGATTGGTTCATCTATCACTGCTGCTCTGATTTCTCCTTCCACATAGCGAGTTTTCACCGTTATCCTTGCGATGGGAAGTGTCATGAGTGGTATGTCCTTAGTCGCCCCTTGTATTTCCACTGTTTCTGTGGTATACTGACTTGGGTCCACTAGGCTAGACTTCACAACTGAATCATAATCCAAACCTGTATCATAAAGGCACCTTATGGTGACCCCATTACAAATAACATCCTCACAAACTGGGGGGTGATAAGGTTCCTGCTGTCCATTAGGATTAACCTTTAATCTTTGAGTCCCCGACTTCATTGCAGCAATGTTTGAAGGTTTCCTTCTACAAAATTCGGTGTTATGGTTGTCTTTCTTACACCATTTGCACCATCTTTTTCCTTGGTTAACGGTTTTCTTTCATTATATTTTTGGTCATTGAACTGTGAGTTTCTGTCACGATAGTCATTTCTTGGCCGTTCAAAGTTTGTCCTGCCTTTATTACCCTGTTCTCTGTTATCAAATTTATTAAATTGCTGTGGAGCTTTAAAATTTTCTATGTGCTTCTTTTTAGTGCCACTTACCTCTGCCTGGGCTGCCTGATACCTCTCAGCGACATTTAAAACCTCCCCCAACCTCTCTGCACCTTGTTCCATGAGAAATTTTCTCAAGTCTGGAGCCATGGACTCTCTTAATTGCTCTATCATGATCATCTCTTTAAGATCTTGGGTCTTCCCCAGAGCAGTCCATTTCTCCAAATAGGTTTCCAGTCTGGCAGAGAATTGGTGGTATGTCTCCCCAGACAACAGTTTGGCATTTCTAAATTTCTTACGATAAAATTCACAATTTTTTTCGTATCTCAATAACAAAGCCTGCTTTAGCATGTCATAATTGTCTTGGTCTTCTCTATTCATTTTAGCAAAAACTTCATAAGAAGTACCTCTCAGTCCCTGTGATAACATTAGACTCCACCTCTCTCTCTCTAACCCATATGTAGTAGCTAATAATTCAAATCGACTGAGGTACACCTCGATGTCATCGTCTTTCTCAACAAAATGGTCTAAATGAAACCCCATAGCTGAGGTTGAGGCTCCCTGACTAGGCGTAGCATCTGAGGCAAAAGGGCTGGCACCATTTTCAGGAGCATGGGCTTGTAACTCCAGCTCCCTTAGTCGTAATTCGTGCTCCATTTGTAACCTTCTATCTTCTGCCTCCCTTTCGGCAGTCAACCTTTTATCTTCTGCCTCCCTTTCGGCAGTAAATCTTTTTTCTTCTGACTCCCTTTCGGCAGTCAATCTTTTTTCTTCTGACTCCCTTTCGGCCTTTTTTTCTTCTGCCTCCCTTTGTTGTCGTTTTTCTTCTGCCTCCAATGCTTTTGCCTCTTTGTCAGCCTCAATCTGCAACCTCTTAAGTTCTTTATCAGCCTCAATTTGTACCCTCTTCTCTTCAGCTAACCTCCTATCTTCTCTTTCAATATACTTGTCACATTCAGCAGTTACATACTGAATTAAAACCTGACCCTCCTTTCCCATTTCCTTCGCCGTTAGCACAGCAGCCGATCTAAATTTTGCTAGGTCAGCCATCATACAAGATAACAATGACCAAGATAAATCTAATTAATTAATGACTAAGGTAATTCTAATTAACTAATGACCAAGGTAAATCTAATTAGTTAATTAATTAACTAATTACCACTGGCTGTGAAGATTCATCAACTTTTATTTTTCCCCTTTTATTTTAAGGGACACTTTTTTAAATTTTTACAATCTGTCCCCACTGGTTTAATTCTCCCACCAGGAGATTCTAATATTTATGATAAACTAATTATCCCTGGACAAGACCCCAATATTTGTAGTGGTTTTTGATGGTATTGTATGGTTGTGATGTTACCTAGTGTAATGTATGAGGTCAGCTGTGAAGGCTCCTGAGATAAATGTTGATGTGAATTACAGAAGGCCCTTCTTACTACCACTTACGACCTCAAACATATCTTTTTTACTAATATGAATGTAGCTACGTTAAAAAGTCTAGGGTACTGAAATGTAATGTGTTGTAGTAGAATATACAAACACACACAGATAATTAATAAGTCTAATAATATTAATAAAATTTATAACACACTGAACTAACTCAGGCTGTTTTAGTTTAAATATTAAAATTTTTTCTAAATTTATTTGTTCTGAACCAATGTTTTAGTTGGTCAGAACATATGAAATGTTATGGAGTTATAAATGGAATGCATAAATATATGACATAATAAAATGGAATGTGTGTACATAAGTATTTTATAAGACTGGTTAATATTAATTATAGTTTTAATGTCTCTGGGAAAACTATTACTGGATGTGCTGTTGGGGTGGTGTCGTCACACCCACTCTGTGACTAGAACAAGCTTTGTCCATTGTCTTATAACTGTAATAAATGTATCTTTCCCAAAATTCTGTATATTTGTGATGGGGAAATATTTATAAATCTTTAGGAGTATGGTGAATCCTCAGCAGGCCACTAATCACTCATCTTGTCTGTGAAGATCTGATGCTGGATTCCGGTGGCCCACTCCTCTCGGTAGCTAGAATACAATGCTAGACTGCACCGACACACTGTTTGGCTGCACACACATCTGCTTGTGCAATCTTGATTACTTATGTGGCACTACCCTAGTGCCACAACAAAAACTCACAATTCAGAATTCAGAATTGAGAACACAGTTAATTGCTAGCAAAACTCAGCTGAGCTGCTGGCTATATGATGGCGTCCCACTAAATGTATGTACTATCTTCTGGAAACAACACCACAGGCAATAACCACTGTGTCCCTGGACAGAATTGTATCAAATGGCAAAAATGCGCATCTCTGTCCCGCTAATATGATTACAGTTGTCCAATCACAGACTTCCCCCTAACTTTTTCAAATCTACAACCAAAAGTCAAATTTCAGTCAGATCTCAGTCAAGTATGTATTATTGTCTGTTGGTCCGTCTGTCTCTACTTGGTTTTTCACAAAAACACACTTGGTTCTACATGCAATATCCTACACAATGTGCCTCCTAAGTTATTTTTAGCCACAATTCTCCACCTTCCCCCTCTCTTTCATTACAGCTTGATTTTTGCATTTGCGTGTCTCAAGGACGAAAATTTGAAACTTTAGTGAAAGCATGAACAGTACAGTCGCTAGTCTGATATGAACAACACAGTCTTTTGTCAATATCTTCCTTGTTATCTATCCGTCTGTATAATTTAAAGTATATTAGTTCTCTGCTTAAGATGGGCTATCAAACTAGCTAGGTTTTATATTCATAACTCTATTATTAAGAAAAAACATATTTTTTTCTCAAGTTTAGTTTTTTTAAATTTGTTCGAGAACCTTCTCTAAGGCGTTTGCCGCTGAATTCAAATAAAAGGACCAAGTATCGAAAAACGTCCAAGAAATGACTGTTTCGAATAAGAGCTAAGGTCTTTTCTGTCCATTTCCTTACATTGTGTCAACTAGTGACGTGAATTTTTTTCCTTTTACCACCAATTGCGTCTTTTTGCCGTCCTAGATTCAAACACGTGTTCAGTCATATTTTTCCTTTTTAGATCTCCGTTTCCCTCCCGTCTACAAAGGGTAACCGTTTCGTCTGCACGTCTAACTAGTTAGTTTAAATGGCGGTAGGAAATGCGGGCATGGGCGAGCATGTCTCCTAGTATCTTACGCATTATTTTTATCCCTACATTTTATCTTTATATTGGGAGATATTTTAACGTTGTATCACGGTAAATTCATCACAGAGAGAGAGAATAAATAGTTTCCTTTGTTACAATCATTGTACTAACCATTCTTTTTTTTTTATTTCGCTAACCTAAGTACTTTACTGGATAGCTTAAGTAGGAACTTTGTTCTTTTTTCAAAACTGTCTATTCTATACCCTAGTATTAATCTTTGACCTTTTGGGTTATTAACTTCTTTTGGGATCTTTTCTCAACAGGGGGGAGGGCACTTATTGGGTTCTTTTCCTATGTCGGTAAACATGAATATATTGATTTGTATATGTTTTGATGTTGTAAAGTTTAAGTGATAATAAACTAAACAAAAATTCAATGTAGTGTGTCGTTCAGACACATACCCAATTATCCATAGTTTTTCACGTTTTGTGTGTCTTGTTGTCACATAATTTTGTGTGTGTGTGTGTGTGTGGGTGTGTAGTGTAACTTATATTTCATAAAGGGAGAGAAAGGTCGTCTGATATTAAAATATAGTCGTATAGATAGGCTGGACTAGAGGAACTACTCACTCCAGAGACTGATCTTCCTCTTACACTATCCACTCGTGAAAATCTATTTCTTACACCTTTATTCTCACATATTTACCACTATCACCTCTGCTCAGACGGACCATAAATATCTTCTGACCTATCTATCTAAAAAATTTACGACATACCTGTAGTTGTTTTTTCCGACATTTTAGAGGGAGCAGTAATCATATAATGTCTTGAAATCAAGAAGTAGACAACTAGACAAAAACAGCGCTGTCTTCATCTTACAAGTTTGCCTTCAATTCTTCCTTCTATTAAAGTCTTCGGTGCGGCTGATATGTATTTTTACATGCAAAAATTAGAAACCTACCCACCACAAAAAATATTTATAGAATGTGTGATTCCTATACACACACATTGGATTCTCACCAGTGCTACGGAGTTCGTGAACTGTGCTGAGATCCTCCTTGTGTGATCTAAGGGAGGAGATCGGAGCACTGATGGAGTTGTCTGTGTGCAATGAAGACAGTCCTTAAAACCAAACCAAACATGGCCGACATATTTTAGCTGTCTTATTTTGATGTCTCTCTGAATGACTGGTCTCAAAATGATGCCGGAACTTAACTGGTACCTTAATACTTACTTAGTCGTTCCCCTTCTACCGTGAGGTGTAGAGGTTTGGAAGAGAGAGCGCCAGACTATCCTATTGGCTGTCTTCCCAGTTCGTCGCCTTTAGAATCAGTCCGGTTTTCTCTCTTGTAGTTCGCGTAATCATGTTTTAAAGCAAACAGGTGATTGCCCGGAGGATGTTAGCACGCCTGGATGAACTAGTCAGTTGGTGCAGAATGAGCTTCAAACCCAAGAAGTCTAGAAGCCTATCAGTCAGGAAAGGGAAGATAGCAGAGGTCATATTCATGGTTTCCAGCCAAAGAATCCCTACTGTTATTGAGGAACCTGTTAAAAGTCTTGGCAGGGTGTACGATGCCTTATTAAAAGACTCAAAGGCAGTGCAACAGACAATAGAAATGGCAGACAGAGGACTACAGATCATAGACCAAAGCAGACTCCTGGGAAAGTTCAAACTGTGGTGCCTCCAGTTCATGCTGATACCGAAGTTGCTGTGGCCACTGCTTATATATGAAATAAGCACAAGTACAGTGGAAGCTATAGAGCAGAAGGTCAACAAGTTCATGAGAAAATGGCTAGGGGTACCACCAGGTCTGTCAGATGTAGCACTGTACTGCAAAAAGTCAAAACTTCTGCTTCCTTTCAAGTCAGTTGTTGAAGAGTACAAAATTGGAAAGGCAAGGTTTGGTATGATGCTACGCGAGTCAGCTGATGACGTGGTTAAGTCCATTCAGCCCACACTGAAAACGGGAAGGAATTGGAGAGTGGAAGAAGCTGTTGATGCTGCCCAAGAGTCACTCAAACTGAGAGATGTAATCGGATACATACAAACGAATAGACGAGGATTTGGTCATGGAAACATCCGCTGGTGGTCCAAGGCATCAAGCAGGGAGCGCAGAGACATGGTAGTTCAGGAGATACGAGGAGCTGAGAATGATAAGAGGTTGCAAAAAGCAGTGCAGCAGGTCCAACAAGGCCAATGGACTACATGGGAAGGAGCCCTGCAGAGGTCCTTGACATGGAATGATATATGGCATATGGCACCTCTTAGGCTCAGCTTCGTTGTTAGATCAATGTATGACCTGCTGCCGTCGGCCACCAACCTTGTGAAATGGGGAAAGTCGGATTATCTTCTTCTTCTTCGTCCTGAAAAGGACGGTGGTTGCGTTGTGTCTGTTTACGCCTAAGCTGTGATATCTTCACCTTTCGGTCGACACATCCGACTTCTGCACGGCATTTTTTAGGACCGGGTTTGCCTTTCCATTTCGATCCACACTCGCTCAGCCAGACTGCACTGCTGCAGACTGTTTCCAGGACCACCACGTGGAGGTGGAGTGCGGTCTTGACCAGCTCTGGTTCGCTGGTCCTGACGCAGGCAGTCAAGCTATGAGTCGCTGACTGCGTTCTCTATTGCTGCGTCTTTGGGTCCCAGTCGGATTATGAGCAGTGCCCCCTGTGCCAGGGGAGGCAGACACTTGAACACGTGCTCTCAGCGTGTAAGGTGTCATTACTGCAAGGGCGATACACTTGGCGCCATAACAAAGTGCTAAATGAGCTTGTTGCGACAATAGATCTGGCAAGGATGAAGGCGAATAGCAAACCCAGGCCGAGCACCGCAAATACATACTTTCTGAGGGCAGGAAAGTCAGCACACCCCAAACCGAGTAAACCTGGTAGCAGTTTACCATCTCTTCTTGACTGTGCAAACGACTGGGAGATGGCGGTAGACCTACCTGGACGAGGGGCATATCCAGAGAGTATCAGAAAATTGCGGAGACGACCGGATATAGTGCTTCATTCTTCAGCAACGCTTCAGGTCATACTGATTGAACTGACCGTGCCATTTGAATCCAGATTAGACGAGCAACATTCATTCAAAGCTGCCAAGTATAGCGATCTGGCCGCGGATCTGAGACACGATGGGTTCACTGCAAGGGTCATGGCTGTTGAAGTGGGCGCAAGAGGGCTTGTGGCTGCATCAGTGTATGATTTATTGAAACTGTTGGGGCTTAGGGACAGTCGAGAACAAGGGCACTGAAGAGGCTTAGTGAAACTGCCGAAAAGGCATCAGGCTGGCTGTGGAACAACCGCAATGGGCAATGGAAATCGTGACAATAAACGCAGCGGTACAGAAAACACCAAATTTTTCTAAGTCCACAATACGCTGAGTTTTCTGGTGTACTAGTGAAAGGGCTGTGACTCAGGGGCAACAGGCGGTGTATACTATAAGGGGTGTCAGGAACAGAATCTCAGGAACAGAATTTCAGTGGCTTCGCGCTGGTATCTTAGTGTGTGTCCTTAGTTGTGATGTGCGACGGAACGAACGGAATAATTTGTCTTCTCTTTGTTACTTTCACAATTGCCTCCACGGCTGGCGGAGTTGTGGATTTAAAAGTTGCTACCATAAGTGAAATGGGTTCATTCTCGATACAAGACAACAGGAGGCTGAAACGCTTGGGAGTCATGACCAAAGTGGCCCCGCCCCCCCTTAGAATGTAAAGGAGTAATCGGGCCGAAACACTTGTCGGACGGGGGGAACTCTTCTGATGATCAGATTGCTTCCTGTTGTATCGCTCTGTAAAGAGTTTCCTATCATCATACTTACTTAGTCGTTCCCCTTCTACCGTGAGGTGTAGAGGTTTGGAAGAGAGAGCGCCAGACTATCCTATTGGCTGTCTTCCCAGTTCGTCGCCTTTAGAATCAGTCCGGTTTTCTCTCTTGTAGTTCGCGTAATCATGTTTTAAAGCAAACAGGTGATTGGCCTGTTGTGCCTTCGCATGGTGGTGGGGCTGCCTCCTTACGGCCTCCATGCAGGCCGCCCTCCTCCTTTTTCAGCCGGGCTTGGGACCGGCCTAGGCGGAGTTTGGTACCTTAATACTGTTCGAAAATATTCTGTTACATAAGATACAATGAGGTAAATTGTTAACATCTATAAAGCCGAGGAAAAGATATTTTTCGTCATATTTTCGTTTCTTATTTACAGTTTCGTCCAGTTTGTTTGGAGTAAATTCATCCTTTCCACGAGTCAGAGAACTCTCTGATGTATTTGTTTCATCTATTTTGTTGTCAGCATCTTTAGACATGAACGGCACAACTGTGGGTTGAGGAAGTGAATTTTCTAATCTCCCTTTGTTAAGCCATCCTTATATAAGAAAAATATATTATAAATAATTTTTCTTTTATTTTACAGTAAAATATTATTAAAGTCTAAAATTTCTTCTTCTTCTTCTTCTTCGTTCGTCCTGAAGAGGACGTTGGTTGCGATATTTGCGCCTTTCGGCCGACACATCCGACTTCAGCACGGCATTTTTGGGACCGGGTTAGCCTTCACTCTTCGATCCCTACTCACTCAGCCAGACTGCAGTGATGCAGCCTGTTTCCAGGACCACCACTTGGAGGTGGAGTAGGGTCGGTCAGCTCTGGTTCGCTGACCCTGACGCAGACAGTCTAGCTATGGGTCGCTGACTGCATTCCTCACTGTTGACGTATCTTAGGTCCCAAAGTCTAAAATAATAACAGATTTAGATAAAAAATTTTTAAAAGTTTTCGAAAATTAAAAAAAAATATTATTCCAAATTAAGAGAACAAAGTGTACTTCTTGTTACGTTTCCGCGTAGACGAAATGAAAATTTCAGAATTTCAAAAATAACGATTTATTGGACGCAAATGAGGTTACTGAGTTTATGGCGGGTATAACCGAAGATAGCTAGTACAAGCACAGCAGAAGTACTGAGAATAAAGTGAGTTAATCTCTGAAAACGCACATATTTATTCCCTAAACCTACTACCTTAGAAACTTCTAGAAAACAAAAGAACACACAAGCACACATTCCATTAGCCGTCAAAGTTTACGTCATGTAGGTAAAGGTAAAGGATCCCGTTACACGCCCATTGAGGCATATTGGGAATATGGTGTTAGGCCCATATTTTCTTGACTATCGGCACACTAGGGGTGATGTGATCAGCATCACGCCGGCCGCCTTAACCTTCCAAGAAGTTGCTCTGGTACCCATTTGGGGCTGGGTCGACCCAGGAGCCGTTTGCGGACTAAAAAAATCCCACCTCCTATGGGGATCGAACCATAGACCACTGAGCTAGGAAGCCAGTGCACCAACCACTATGCTACCGCGGCTCCCGTTACGTCATGTAACCCCCGGAAAACTCCACTTCACACTTGCCAGAGAGTGAGCGTGAAAAAGCCAAATAACGTCTTCGATTACTGTGAAAATAGTTTTGAACTCGCGGACCCACTGAAATATTCCCGCGGATCCCCAGGGATCCGCGGACCATACTTTGAGAACCGCTGTAATAGAGTAAAGTAATTTAACATGGAAAATAGCACGATGTGCAAGACATGATACATTAAAAAGTTGGCAGATGCTTAGATACTGGATAGACAAGAAATCTGCTGCCACGGACACTGAGAGAGACTATTGTTATAAAAGACGAAGAGGAATGGAGAAATATAGTAAGCTTGCTTTATATAATGACCTCGAAGTGCTAAATAAGATGATAATGATGACAACGACCACATGAAGTTACGAAAGAAATAAAAATAAAAAGAGAAAAGAATTAAAGACGAAATCAGATTTAAAAAAAATAAAATGTTGCCTCGTTTTGGCGATGCTCTTCTCATTCAACCTGGTCGGTTGTATTACATGTCAAAATATAAAAGTCCTTTAGGTCAGATGACGTTCGCAACCATTGATGAAATCAGGTGACGAATTAGAAGAAATAAGACAGGAGTAATCAGATAAAAGGTAACGGTTGTCCCATTGCAGATACTGTGGTAGGGGAGTAACGTGTTAGAGATGTCACTATACTAGGTCTAGCATCGAGAGGTGAGGTGACCAGTTCCCGTCATCGCTGCCTTTTCCTTCTCTAACTCAAGAGCAAAGTCAGGTTACCCATTAACAGCTGGGTAGCCTGGAGCGTGATGATACTGTGAATCAAAGCCGGCATCTTTGCCGCTAAAGACCAGTGCTCTAACCACTCTGTCAATCGGACGCTGCAGTAAGCAGATAATGATGTATAAAGAAGGAGATGAAGATAATCACATAGCAGATAACTGCTGTAAGGAGGGAAGTGTTATAGACTTTACTATACCAGGTCTCAGCTTTATATGATGGGATGACCAGATCTCATCCTCACTGCCTTTGGCTTCTTTAACTCAAGAGCAGAGTCAGGTACCCACTTACAGCTGGGTAGACAGGAGCGTGAGGCTACTAGGTTTCTAACCCGGATCTGGTAACTGTGATTTGAAAAGCAAGTGCTAGATGATGTTCCCAAAATAAAGAAACATGATAATAAATCAGAAGGAAAAGATTATGAGAACGATAATGACAGTGATGGCAGTGACGAATTATTGTATGCCCAGCAAAAACAAAAAAAAAAAAAAAAAAAGAAGAAAAAAAGTGCAATACACACAGAGTCCGCGCCCCGACTCACACCCAGAAGTCACGCGAGAAGCGCGTGCACAAATTTACACCCCAACGGAATAACGCGCGATGCAGAACTCTGAATGTGACAAGATCGTGCACAAATTTACACCTCAACGGAATGATGCGATGCAGAACTCTTGATGTGACAAGATGTGACAGGTTGTAATTTTCTGCGATGATATCTGGAGAAAGAAGATGCCGGCGGTACAAGTAGCATGTGGCTCTTCTACGTGAACTCTGTGTCTGTCTATTTGTGAACGCACGAGCCTGCAGGCTGGAGTCATTTAAGCTCATGACTCACATCTAATCATCCTCAGATGCTCGGACTAATTACTGTAGATCAGGCGTCGGTCACTGGTCGAACCCGATATCCCGGGAGATCACAAGAGGTGATTTGGTCGCTCTTCATGCGATGTAAGGGGACAAAACAGGATTTTAAAGATTGGTAAATTCCCAAACATCCAAACAGTTATCTCATAAATTAAAACTGAGAATCATAAAGTGTTATATATATTCTGCATTTCTGTATGGTGCAGAAACATGGACGATGAATAAGCATTTGGAAGAAAGAATTGAGGCTCTTGAAATGTGGATATATAGAAGAATGGGGCGTATCTCATGGAAAGAGATGAAAACAAATAAGGAGGTCCTAGAAAATCTAGGTATGAAAAGAGAACTAATGAGAGAGGTCAAAGTTCGGCAGCTAAAATACTTTGGCCACATAAAAAGGCATAACACCTTGCAGAAGACCATAACAGAAGGGAGAGTTGAAGGTAAACGTGCAAGGGGAAGACAGCGCTATAAGTGGGAAGATAACATCAAGAAATGGACGGGAAAGAGTCTATCAGCGTGTACCACCAAGACAAGAGACAGAAGACGTTGGAGATCCATTACAGCCAACCTCCGTTGTGGAGATGGCAACTGATGATGATGAAATTCCCTTTCTTGCGCTAATTTAAAATCCCGATATCCCTACGATTCAAGATACCCTATCCTTGTTCTAAGGGAAAATCCACGAGCTACCTTATAGTTGTTTGTTAAGTGTTTTGACTTCTTATGGCGAGGTACGTTCGCTTCAACCTAGATTTAAGTCCGTTGGTTATATCGGAGCGCAGTTTGCCCTTCAAAAATAGGCGCTGTGTTGATACACTCTAAACCCTGAAAAGGACTAATAGCATCTATCACCCAGCATGAAGGAGCCCCTGAAAAGAACTGCTATCCCGACAAACGTTGATTGAAACTAGGTCCTGAAAAGGACTAAAATTATCTATCTGCTAGCAAGATGAAGCCCTGAAAAGGACTGCTAGCCCGACCAGCGTTGATAGAAACTTCTTCAAGTACCATGCCTAGTGGAGTAGGAGATCATGTCTCTCCACAACTTCCTATCTCCAGTACAATTTATCAATTCTGCTGTTGATTTCTTTCTACGCCACAATGTCAAACTGTCCAGTGTTTGCTTCTGTCCTCCCCTATCTCTTTTTCCTTCAATCTTACCTGTTGATACGATATAATCACACTTTCCTCTTCTCATAACAAGCCCAAAAAAAGTGGATTGCTTCTTCCTAACTTGTGAAATAAGTTTCCTTTGCGCATTAGCCTCTTTCAGGACATCATCAACCCTCTTTTTGGCTGACCATAGTATTTCTAACATTCTTCTGTAATGATAGATACTAAGTCCTGAAAAGGACTAACATTATCTATCTACCAGCATGATGCCCTGAAAAT
This sequence comes from Oreohelix idahoensis, assembly GCA_024509875.1. Lineage (NCBI taxonomy): Eukaryota > Metazoa > Mollusca > Gastropoda > Stylommatophora > Oreohelicidae > Oreohelix > Oreohelix idahoensis. The sequence continues at coordinate 73,303 of JAMPIV010013570.1, forward strand.
GACTTGTCGTGAAAAGGACTATCAGCTACGTCAACGCTGCTGGAACCGCCAGAAGCTATTGTTGCACGTTAACTTACAAAAATTAATTTCGGTTATGAACTACATAAGATAGGAACACGTTTTTTTTTCTTTACAGTGAAGTTAACATTCGGCAAAATTTCATATCGTCTGAATGTCCACCGCTTTGTCCATGAAATCACAGAAAGCAGTTAAAAGTTACATATAAGTTGCGCTTATTAATTATTCCAGGGATCAGAGTGGCTAACAGGTATGGCGTCGGCCTCGAATTCTATAGGTACCTGGTTCGATTCCCAGTACAGGAAATATAATTTATGGAAATTATTTTCAGAACCAGTGGTCCTAATGATGTCATACTCCCCCTGGTCTCCTGGGTAGTGAGATCGGATACCTAGCCTTCTCGGATAAGGGCGAAAAAATAGGACGTTCCGTGTGCAAGTTGAGAACGTTCAAAATCTCACGGCAGTTGGAAATCGTAAAGAGTAGGCCGTAAGGCCGCTGCCCTATCTACACAACCACAAAAATATTTATAGAATGTGTGATTCCTATATACACACATATTGGGATTCTCGCAGGTGAAACAGAGTTAGTGCACTGTGCTGAGATCCTCCTTGTGGGATCTAAGGGAGGAGATAGGAGAACTGATGGAGTTTTCAGTTTGCGACGAAGATAGTCCTTAAAACCAAACCAAACCTTGTTCCAAATACTCAGAAACATGAAACCAGATATGATATTATAAAGGTAGATATTTAGAGAACTCTCACTGTGTTTAAAGTAGATCTCCGCAGTCAGTGGCCATCTGGCCTTGTTTGGCAGCAACAAACTGTCCCCATTTTGCTCGGTCGGTGACCATACTTCGTGCCGTGCCTCAACTCTGGTTTATACTTTGCATTTCTGCATCCACTGTTCTCCGCCAGGTTGTCTTTGGTCTGCCTCTCTTTCGCCATCCTTCTGGTTCCTAACTATAAGTCAAAGATTTAGGCTACTTAGCATGTATGATCCCTGTATGTATACGTGTAAAAAGAAAAAGGTAAAGGCAGCCCCCACAGCAGATACAGCCGTAGAGGAGTAAAGTGTTAGATACTTCCTATACTAGGGGGAGTAACTAGTTCCCTTCCTCGTTGCTTTTGTTTTCCCTAACTCAAGAACAGAGTCAGTTACCTATTTACAACTGGGTAGTCTGGAGGGTGACGCCACATTTTTTTTTTTAACCCGGTACCTGTGCCGCGAGAGGCCAGTGCTCTAACCATTTTGCCAGTCGGACGCTATTATATATATATATATATATATATATATATATATATATATATATATATATATATATATATATATATATATATTAGGGCTGAAATTTATTTTAAAATCTTAATTGATTCATGGAATGTCCTTAATCGAAAATTAATCGATCAATTTCGAACAATTCGATAAATTACACTGACAAACAACATTTTTCTTTCTTATATAAGAATAAGTGTTCTTAGGTCAGTTTCTTGCGCTGATTTCAAATTTGAAATCCGTTTATCTCTATCACGTCGGGTTCTTAAGATATTTGTGAATAAATATATTTTTGGGAAACCGTTATTTGCTCCATTTCATTTTTACTATATAACTTTTTAAAAATTAATAAAATGCAAAATAATTCTACTTTTTATACTGCTAAAAGATGCATGACATATGTTACGTTATATTTCAAATAGTTACTGTATTTTGAAATAATTCTGAGTGAAATATGGCTTCTAGAAGTTGTAGAAATTCGGCTGATCTGTTCTGTTACGTGTGCGGATATTTTACCGATCGTGTTCACCAGAAAAACTTTACACCATTGCTAAAGAAAGCATATGAACTTTATTTCGATTCGAAAGTTGATGATGCAAATAAATCTTGGAAGCCAAATGCAGTTTGTTCGACTTGTGCAAATACATTGGCAGGTTGGTTACGAAAATCGCCGAAGCATAAGTCGATGCCTTTTGGAGTGCCAGTAATATGGCGTGAACCGACAAATCACGCTACTGATTGTTACTTCTGCTTGACAAATATCTATGGTTTCACTTTTAAAACTAGAAAGTCTGTGGTTTATCCAAATATTGAATCGGTTTCGAAACCAGTGCCTCATGATCCAATCACGTGTCCGATCCCAGTTCCACCAGAACAATATCCGTTGGACGTGAATGAACCATCAGAAAGTGATAGTTTACCTGCTTTAGAAACTAATTCTGACTCGGATTAATTACCGGTGAATGATGGTGTTCACTTAATTAACCATTCAGAACTTTCAGATCTAATACGTGATCTCGCTCTCACCAAAGGACAAGCGGAATTACTCGGTTCGCGACTCAAAGAATGGAATCTTTTAGCGCCCAATACTCCGATATCTAAATTTCGTCATAGACACAGAGAACTTGTTCAATACTTTGAGATGGATGATGACATTTGCTATTGCAAAGATGTAAAAGGTCTAATGGTGCACCTCGGTCATGAGCACATAGTCAACGAATGGCGACTTTTCATCGACTCTTCCAAGACTAGTCTAAAAGCCGTGTTATTGCATAATGGAAATTTATTTTCATCAATTCCAGTCGCCTACTCTGTTCATATGAAAGAAACTTATGACAATATGGCTATACTTTTGGCAAAAATAAAGTACAATGACTACCAATGGCGGATTTGTGGAGACCTAAAGGTCATTGCAATTCTCACGGGCATGCAGACTGGGTATACTAAATTTTGTTGCTTCCTATGTGAATGGGACAGCCGCAACAGACAGGAACATTATGCAAGAAAGGTGTGGCCTATCAGGGATCGTATGCAGCTCGGGCATAAAAATGTAATACACGAGCCATTAGTTAACAAAGACAGCATCATTTTACCACCGTTACATATAAAGTTGGGGCTCATGAAGAATTTCGTAAAAGCGTTAGATAAAACGAGCAAAGCTTTCACTTATCTTCGAGAAAAGTTTCCGCAAATTAGCGATGCAAAGATAAAGGAAGGTATCTTTGTAGGACCTCAGATTAGGAAAGTTATTGCAGACAAACAATTCGAGAACTTGTTACATGGTAGTGAACTTCGCGCATGGATGGCATTCAAATCGATCGTCGATAACTTTCTGGGAAATCACAAATCTGTCGACTATGTGCATATTGTTAAGCAGTGCATAGATGCATACAGAATTATGGGCTGTAACATGTCCCTCAAAATCCATTTGCTCGATTCGCATCTTGACTTTTTCCCTGACAACCTTGGCGAAGTCAGCGATGAACATGGAGAACGATTCCATCAAGATATCGCCGTAATGGAGTCACGTTATCAAGGACGGTGGAGTGTGACCATGCTTGCCGATTATTGTTGGATGCTTCATCGCGATGTACCACATGCCATTCACCGACGAAAGTCGACTGCAAAGAAATTCAAGCCTACATAACTGTTATACTTCTTGTACAAATGATGTTGTAATACTGTATGCGTTGTTAAAAAACTTCAATTGCGTATTTCTAGAGATCCCGACCTGATAGAGAAAAACGGTTTGCAGATTTAAAAACAGCGCATTAAAATTGACCAGAAAAACATAGAAATGTTAGAGAAAGAAAAAAAATTTTTTTTTTGTTAGCCAGTGTTATTTAAAAAATCATTTAAATAACATTTCTTTAAAAAAAAATATCACTTAAGACTTTTTTTTTATTTTTTTTTTTTTACTTGTATTAATGTTATAACATCGTGCATAAAATATAATGAAAATACTGAAAAGTTACAAACAAACAATTTATTTTTATTCACCATTATTGCCAAATTCCATATCACACACCTCTAACATAGCTAATTCTCTCGTATTTAAGCAAACAAACATAAACATTATTTAAAATGGAATAATCAATTGAAATTAGTTTTATCAATTAATCGATCAAAAATGTAACAGATTAATCGATTAATTAATCGTTAAGGTCTCAGTCCAAATTTATTTGTCTCTAGTAGTTCCCAGGGATCTCTGAGGATATATAGAAATAATCGTACTTCTGCTTCCTCGGGCACGTCATGAAAGGCGGCTAATGTGAGGTTATACATGGGGAAGGCAAACGCATCATTCTCGATAAATTACAACAGATACCACTGTTGCACGAGCATGCGCTTTGAGGCAGGTTTCTTCTTTCGGTGGGATGAGGGAAGTTAGCTGTAGTGGTGGTTCCATCTATAAATGCTTAATTTCATGACTTATTCATCAAGCCTTCATGGACGCACTTTGTGGAGATACCAGCAACACAGGACGCACTTTGTGGAGATACCAGCAACACAGGACGCACTTTGTGGAGATACCAGCAACACAGGACGCACTTTGTGGAGATACCAGCAACAACACGTTGACCACTACTTCCTTTAAAAATATTTAAGTTGACGTTTGAAAGTGTAGGAAGAAAAATAAGAAGAATTTTTTTTTAAAGTACCTAGTATCACGGGATTTAATCCCCTTGCTCTGTAGTGATGCTCCAACAGTGGCCAAACTTCAGAGTATCTACTGAGGGCCTTCAAAGGTATCTGTCTACCTTTAGCTCAAGATTACTCTTGGCAGAGATGTGAATTGAAGAATGGTGCTACAATTCTAGGGAGCCTCATAGGAATTTAAGAAATCAAGAACTACGGCTGATAGAATCCAGGCCGTGTAGATATTCGATCTTCCCTGACCTTCTATGAGCAGTAAGAATTCCGCTCGTTTTGATGAGCCCCCAACTGATTTAATTAAATCAGTAAAATATTACTTCAATAGCTCTGTTAAATGTATTTTAAATGACTGAGACATACGGGTGCAGTTCACTCAAAATGACTAAATCAACTATAAATTTGTATATACGAGTATACAGATAACAAATTTCATAATCAATTATAGTTAACAATGTAAAATTAATAAGGGTGGGGCGCTTTATGGCTATTTCTTTAAAGATTCATCACTGGTGTTGATCTGGATATGGTTTTGAAAATTTTCTTTAAAGAAAAGAATTCACTTGTCAACTCTGAACGGGTGCTTAGCTGCCAGTAAGTGCTCCAGCCGATGCTTGTTCTTTGCAGGTAATAGACTGGTTCTTCTCGTCACTGGCCAAGTCTGGCGACCGTAACACGTCCTCATAGTATCGTGGGGTATTTATGAAGATGATCCAGCATTTCTTAGACTCGTCTGATGTTGGTGTCTAGCTTTGACCGAAGGCCACTTGTACCACACACTTGTTCCACAGACTAGTACCACCAATTGTTACCACCAACTAGTATCATAAAATAAGAGAGAAACAAATGCTCTCCTGAGTATTGGGTTTCCTGACAGGAAAATCACGTGTTCCCCTTCTCCCCCCTCCCTCCCCCCCCCCCCATTTTTTTGCATTCCATCATCCCATCTGCCTCAGAACTTTACCCTCTCTGAGTAATAATGTTAATCCCAGTGAGCGGAAAACACCCATTTCATTTATAAAAAAAAACATGTTTATATATATGTATATATATGTATATGGTTTTCCCTTCTCTCTATTACCGTTTCCCTAAGTTTTCTCTCAATCACGGTCCCTTCAATTATTTCGCCTTTCCCACGCAACTAATTTAGCATTCGAGTCAGTGGGCGGTACCTTGCCCAGGCTACCTGGACAAACGTTAATTTACAGGTGTGAGGATCAAATATCGGATTTCCAGCGTTACTCGTGCACAATCAGACTCAATTATGTGTCTGAAGTTTCTTGTTCAGGAAATGATGGAACATCTCATTTTTGTAGCAGACATCAAGACGACAGAGACACCCCTTCGATCTCACAGAAACCACATAAAAATACAGTACATACAATATTCCAGCACTCTCTCAGCTACTGCCTCCGATAGCTCCATGTCACCAGTGCGAAAGTCAGAGTAGCTATAAAATCAGTTTTGTAAGCTTTGGCCATAGCAAATTCTAAAACACTAGTTAATTATCTAGTGCATTCCTAGCTAAAAATTTTTAGCAAGAGAAGTACAAATTCTGAAAGCTTCTTCAGAAGAAATAACTATAGAAAGGCCACATCTGGCAACGCCGACCAGAAAACAAGTTCTGGGAAGTTCTGAGGGTCTCTGTTGGCATCAGAAGCTGGTGTCAAAGAAGGCAAACACAGTGTCCCAACAGTCCGTCGTGGAAACAGACTGAGGGGTTTAGAGAAAAAGAGAGTCACCTCACCCCTTTGGCAATACACTAAGAAAGGATCAGATAAGCACAGATTAAGTTCTAAGGGACTGAAAATCAATTCACGGCTATTTGTATTCTGGTTTAAATGCAAAGTTTAACTCTAAATAAGACTCTGTAATTACATTTCTCTAAAATTAACAGAATTATCACTCAACAACCCCTGTCCAGGATGATATAATTAAATGTAATATTTGGAGGAAACAAAAACTCATTAATACATTTGTTTGATTTGATGTGCAGCGCTTGTTTAAATTTATATTAGTAGGCCTATATTATCTCAAAGTGTTGAACAAAAATCTATGTAATAAATGCTATTCGTTATATTTATATAATATAACTGGAGAGTATTGATCAATTCATACTTTAACGTTGTAACAAGCACGTTGTAACCAGTAGGTATACACTCTTATTATTATAATTCCCTTCACCTATCTTACACCTATACCTTATCTTCCACCGTATTCTAATCCTCGACTATACGCCAGAAAGGGGGCAACGTCGAGCCACAGTCTATCAGATATAATTGTCGGATTGTAGAATTAGTTCTACTTTGACTTTCAGTGGTCTCAGATAATTCAGGACAGCAGAGACAGAGATAAAGATCTGGAGCAGACATCTATTCTTCGTTATCTGTACCTATCACTTTCTCTAAGTTCTGTCCCATAGTTTCCGCCAGGCATTTCTTACTCCTTTCACGAACCTAAACTTCTATTTAGAGACATTTTCCTGGAGAACTATTGAGTTATCTGTTATTATCTCCTATATTATCTACTACTTATAGGATACTTCTTTCTTCTTCTTTCTTTGATCCTTAGCCGCCGACCGTCAAAGCAGTCAGTGGCCATTACGCTTGGTGGCGTCTTGTAGGGCAACAACAAATTTATTCCACTTTGCTCGGTCGGCGGCCATCCTTCGTACAGTGCCACAACTCTGGTTCATTCTTTGCATCTCAGCCTCCACAGTCCTCCGCCAAGGTGTTTTTGGTCGGCCTCTCTTTCGTTTTCCTTCAGGGGTCCATAGCATAGCTGTTCTTGTGATGGCATCAGGGTCTCTTCTGAGGACATGGCCAACCCAGCTCCAGCGTCTGCCAGCTATGATGGTGTGCATGTCCTCTTGCTTGCTCCGAGTAAGCAGATCTTGGTTGTTGATGGTATTCGGCCAAAAGATTCGGAGAATTTTTCTTAGGCATGTGTGAAAAGAGGACAATTTCGACATTTCCTTCTCTGTTACTCTCCAGCTCACCGCACCATAGAGAAGCACAGAAATCACACAGCTCTGATATAATCCTAATTTTGTGCTTGTGCTGTACTGAGAGGACTTCCAGATGTTGTTTAGACTAAAAAAGGCTGTTCTTGCTTTGTTCATTCTGTTGTTGATGTTATTGCTTGCTCCGCCATCTGGTGTTACTATGCATCCTAGGTATGTGAAGGCATCAGTCTGTTCCAGTTGCTGATTCCTACTGATATGGGCTCAGGGTTGCTCACATTGAGCGTCATGACCTCTGTCTTCTTTAGGTTGATGTTCAAGCCCACCTGCTGGCTATACTTATTAAGTCTATCCGTTTTTTCCTGGATGTGTTGATGTGAATGTGCTAGCAGTGCAATGTCATCTGCATATTCCAGATCTTCCAATGTAGAAAATGTAGTCCATCTTATTTCTCTTGGATTGCCCTCTGTTGTCTGGCGCATCACCCAGTCTATGACTGTTAAAAATAGAGTGGTTGATAAGGGGCATCCCTGTCGTACTCCTGTCTTCACTTCAAAGGTAAGGTTGCTCTGCCCAATGCTACACGTAAAGTTGGCATAGAGGCTTTTTATGATTGACACTATGTAAAGGATACTAGTAGTTACTTATCTCACCTTCGCCACACTTAGTGAGCGAATTACAAGAGATATTTAAACGGGCCACAATAACGCCACACTTAAACACACTTACTTTAAACGATTTCAAGCTTATTTTACGTTATGTTAGTTAATACGAGTACATAAAATTGTCTGGGTTAGTACTGGTCAAATATTGAAAGATTAAAGTGTACACATAATGGGGGCAGCATGCAAAGTTTCAGCTATTGTGTGTTTTTATTTTTTATTAGTAGTTTAGTCTCGTTTTTGCTCCGTTCAGCTTAGACACAAAGTTTGTCGGATATATTATGGCTCATGTCCATATGTTGTCTGATGTTAAACTATGTCTGAGCTCTCTATAATGAACATAGAGATTTTGAGCGTCAACGCTTTGAAACACGACAAATATACAATGCGACTGTGATCTGAAATAAAAGTGGTTAAAAAAAGTGGGCGGAGGGTGGGGGTGCAGCGTTTAAGCAGTAATGCCTTTTCTCAGATAACATGATCCTTTTCAGGCTTTTTTCAAAAAAAAAAAAAAAAAAGCTTTTACCGACGACAGCAGGTTAACTTTGTCCATCTCTACGCGAATGAATTTTCATAATACTTCCATGCTGTCTAATTTTCCGGCACCCCGTGACGTTTACCGTCTGCTAGACACACAACTCTTTAAAAGCAGATTTCACTAGCCGTGAATTAAGCACCTTTGACAAAATCAGACAAGCAGACACCGCGTCCAAATTTTTCTCCTGGCTTATAAATCTTTCTTTTTTTTTTTTTTTTCCTCCCCTGGCGGGCGAAATTAGTAGGTGAATTAAGTCTGCTAGTTAACCTTTGCCCTGACCTGTCAGGGATTACAGGAGAGGAAAGCTTGATTAGACCTTCAGAGGAATTCACGCTCACATTCTGGTTTTATTTGATGTCTGCCCCGTCTGCTAAAACGTAAACTTAACAGGCTGTTCCGGAATTTCAAAGGAAATTCGACTTGTTCTAGCTTTTAAATCTCCTCCCAATAACTAGCTGTTTTTTTTTTTCAATGCATATAACGGTGGGGATTAAAAAAAGTGGGAAGTAATACGTCTTGCTAGGACACGGACAAAGAAAACTGCTTACGTTACGGCAAGAAGGGCCTCGTCGGGGACTTATTCCATTTTT